>RJWM01002945.1:0-120013 GCA_004363535.1 Dasyprocta punctata | reverse complement strand
CACAGAGGCCCATGTCCCACTGGCTGGTAGGTCCCACCAATTCTGGTGAAGGGTCTATTTCTTTATACCACCTAGTGGTGGCTGGGCCAGACAAGCTTGGGCAGGAGACAAGTGCTCTGGGCAGACAGGCTGGCCTTGGCAGCTGGGATAGGAAAGGACCCTCTGTGGGGTCCTCTTAGCCCAGTGGGGTCTCCACAGGTGAATGAAGTGGTCTTCAGCCCTGGCGAGTCATACTGTGCTACCTGTGGTGAGGATGGGAGTGTGAGGGTGTGGTCCTTGGCCAGCATGGAGCTGGTGATCCAGTTCCAGGTGCTGAACCAGGTATGAGGGAGTGGGCAGGGGCTCCCTCTGGCCTTAGCTTTGGGGCTGGTGCCCTGTTGCCCCTTCCTGGGGCAGTGCTGAGGTTTCCCCACCACGGGTCCCCAGAGCTGCCTCTGCCTTGCATGGAGCCCCCCATCCTGTGGACACCCAGAGCAGCAGCAGGTGGTGGCGGGCTACAGTGATGGCACACTGCGTGTCTTCAGCATCTCCCGTACTACAATGGAGCTTAAGATGCATCCCCACCGGGCTGCACTGACAGCCATTGCCTTCTCCACTGACGGTTAGGAGCTGGGGCTATGTGGGGTGGCCACATCAGACCTCCAGGCTGGGGACTGGCCTCACAGGATGTTGGTATGGTCCGTGCCCAGGTCAGACCATCCTCTCTGGAGACAAGGATGGACTTGTGGCAGTGAGCCGCCCCCGCATGGGAATGACCTTCCGTGTGCTGAGTGACCACCAGGGTGCCCCAATCTCTGCCATCCAGAGCACATGCAAAGAGGTAAAACATCCTCAGGAGCTGGTGGAGAGGGGTCTAGGGTGAGGCCAGGCAGGATGGTGGGCACCTTGGGGCAGGAGATACTCATAATCCTCAACCCCCAGTATGGAGACCTTGGGGTGGAGGGCCAAGACCTGTGGCTGGCTGTCAGTGAGGACCAGCAGGTCAGCGTCTGGGCCTCCAACTGGCCAGAGAACCACTGCAAACTCCTGGACTGGTTGAGCTTCCCCGCGCCTGCTGCTTTGGAGGTAAGTGTCCAGTGGTACATGGGTGGTGACTGTGCCTGCCCAACCCACCACAGCATGCTCTACTCCTCTGCAGACCTCAGGCCTCCCACCACCCTCCCTCGCCACCTTCTGCCCTTGGGACCTGGCACTACTGGTATATGTGGGCCTTGGTACACGTGAAGAGGTGGTCTTCTACAGCCTCCGCCAGAAACAGGTGTGTGTACTTACCTGTTTGGCGCTGGCAGCTTTAGTGTCCAGGGCTTTGGAGCCCAGGGTCAGGGGCTGTGAGAGGCAGAGATGTACAGCAAGCAGGAGCCATCACTGTCCTGGCCTGGAGGCCCTAAACCTCATCCTGGCTGTCCACAGGTGGTAGAGAAGATACCGCTGCCCTTCTTTGCCATGTCCCTGAGCCTATCCCCTGGGGCCCGCCTCATGGCTGTTGGCTTTTCTGGTAAGTGCTGGTGGATACCAATGCAGGTCTACCTTAGGTGGGGCCTGAGCCAGCTTAGTTGCACACACACACACACCCCTGCTACATACCTCACCTCTGCCTCAGGCTCCTTGTTCACAAGGGGGTGTGAGAAGATACCTGCCCCCAGAATGCTTAGTCTCAGAAGCCAAGGTCAGGGAGCACCCAGCACAGCACTGGCTAGGGTCTGAGTGGGAAGGTAGTAACAAGAGACAGGACTTGCCTGGACCATAGGCACCCAAGAGTAAGGCTGCTCCAGGTCCCTAGCAGCACCGGTTGCCTATGCCAACACCATGCCCAGCCAGGGACACAGAGAAGGAAGGAATGGGGAACTCTGCAGTGTACTGCCTGACCGTCCCACCTATACCTTTGACCCACAGGGTGCACACTAAGCCTGGTGGACTGCACATTAGGGACCACCCAAGAGTTTGCTGGCCATGATGATGTGGTGCACCTGTGCAGGTTCACCCCATCAGGCAGGCTGCTCTTCACAGTGGCCCACGGCGAGGTCCTGGTGTGGGAGGTCCTGAGCCTCTGAGCTGCAGTGGACCTGCCTTCCCAGGTGCCCAGGGGCAAAGCAGTCAGTGTGAATGGTGACCTGATGGACCAAGATGTCTGGGACAGAACAAACTCTTAGTTTGTCAGGACCAAGATGTCTTGAATTCTGGTGACCTGAAAGGACTTAAAGAACTTGGGGCTGTAACTCTGGTAGAGCATGTGCTCAGGACAGAAAAAAAAAAAAAATTAGAATACCTGTTGGCTTTTCACCTAAGGGTTTTTTAATGTTTCTACCTTGTACTATTTAAATAAACAGGCATTTATTGTATTTTGCTACACCTACACCATGTTAATATGGCCCTAACCTTGCATCTCCACTGGTCACTCCTGTCATCCCCTGCCCTGCGCCCGACCCTTCTGCTCCACATCCAGAACCATCCCTTTTCTGCCCACCTGCAGGTATAAGTTGCCTCAGGGGGCCAGTGCTACCAACAAGATTGGGCGAGCTCCTGCGGTGGCGCTGTTGCACCGCTCCCCCCGCATCACTAGTGCGGCTGCGCGGATAGGACCGGAAATACAGGCTAGGCTAGGGGCCGGAAGTGCGGGCACGGGGGAGATTGGGGCGGGGAACCCGCGGGGTCGTGTCGGGGGTCGAGGCTAGAGGTTGGATCAGAATCCGGGCAGGCGGGAGCAGCGCAACTATGAGGCGGGACGTACGCATCCTGTTGCTGGGTGAGGGTAGGTGTTTGGCCGCAGGCGGGGCGCGGGGTGGGTGGACGGGACCCTGTAATTTAGGCTTCCCGTGTCATCGCCCCGCCCCACTCGCGCAGCCCAAGTGGGGAAGACGTCGCTGATCCTGTCTCTGGTGGGTGAGGAGTTCCCGGAGGAGGTGCGTGGGCGCCGAGGGCAGGGTAGGTGGTGGGGACTCAGCGACCAGCTAGGGGTTAGGACCGGGTCACCTCTTACCTCTTGTAGGTCCCGGCCCGTGCAGAGGAGATCACCATCCCCGCAGATGTGACCCCAGAGAAGGTGCCCACCCACATCGTGGACTACTCAGGTAGCACCCGCACCGACCATGGGTCATCTCCCCTGTCCTCCCTGTAGAGGGTCTGCAGCAGTCTGTCTTTTGTCTTAGAATCCGAGCAGACCGATGAGGAGCTCCAGGATGAGATCCATAAGGTGCGACACACTCCAAGCATGGCTCAGCGCTTTCAGCCCTGCCTTCCTCGGCCTAATCAGCTTCACCTACCTGGGGAGCTGGATTAAGGTGCCGGGCTGTCCACAGCTTGATAAATCTTTGGTGAACTCTGAGCACCCAAGAGTAGTTATGACTTCCAGGACACAGCCTTCTGCAGCTAGAACCAGTCTGTCCCTTCAGTAGTGCTCAGGGAGAGAAGAGACCTCGGTTCTGTGAAGAACAGTCCCATGTCTTTCATAGCATCCCCTTGAACCTCTGTCTTTTGGTCCTGTGTCTTTTCTGGTTCAGTGCCTTGGACCTCCAGGTTAAATGTGGGAGTCACATTTAACTGGGACTCACTTGATAATAACATATATATGCTAGGATTCAGCCATTGCAGCATCACTTGGGACCTGCATGTGTTGTCTTTTTTTTTTTTTTTTTTTTTTTCTTTTTTGGTACGGGGAATTGAACTCATGACCTTGCACTTGCCAGGCAAGCACTTGTGCTGCTGAGCTAAATCCCTGGCCCCCTGCACATGTTCTTGTAGTCATGGGTGTAGGCACCATGGGCTGGTTGGGCAGCCTCATCTCATCTCTGTTTTCCATCACTCTGGCTGCTTGTTGTGAGGTGAAAACAAGAAGTAGAGGCCACGAATGGGTCCCTTTTTACCGATAGTCCCCTACTCTAGATGATATGTCTGGCTTGAGCACTCTGGAGCTATTGACCAGACCCATGATACTGGGGCCTAGTGTCTGCATTGGGACCACAGGGCTTGGGTGGGGGATCCTCTGAGGCTTCCAGTCCCCAGTGTGACACTACTGGGGAGTACCTGCCCTATAGGCGTCTGACTGGGGCAGGTTCTAGGAAGGGTGGCCTTGGATCCACACCTGGGACATACTGGAGCCTTGGAATGTGTGAAGTAGCTTCTGGTCACTGTGAGCCTCGCTGCTTCCCCTGCAGGCAAATGTGGTGTGTGTGGTATATGATGTGTCTGAAGAGGCCACCATCGAGAAGGTGAGCAGGTTGGGGTTTCTCATCTGTCCCAGGTGCCTTTTGTTGGCACCTGGGTCAGTCAGAAGCCTGTTCTCAACTGTAGAGCCAGATGGCGTATAGTGGACCTTTGTGGTCCAAATGGATCCTTACCCACTCTTACGGTCAGTCCCATGACTGTTGTCTCGGGGATCCCCACACTTCTGAGTTGAGGTCAGTCTCCTGGAACCCCACCTCCCTAGAGAGAGCCTAAAATGACCAGTCTGAACTGCTTAGGCCTTCCCTGGCCCTAGAATCTCATGGGGAATGGGCAGAGATTTGCTTGAGGGCCTGGGACCCTGGCCTATGTGTGGAAGGGTGGTTTGCAGCTGCGCAGATCAGCTAAAGTACTATTTGCCATCTCCTTTTCTTCCACCAGCTTTATTCCAGTGGCTGTAACTTTGATCACCACTTAACTTCAGCCTTTTCTCTCCTTGAGACTGGTGCAAGCTCCAGGCAGGCACCATGGGCTGGGTAGGCAGCCTCGTTTCATTTGCCTTTCAGATCCGAACCAAGTGGATTCCACTGGTAAATGGCAGAACTGGAAGTGGGCCCAGGTAACAAGCAGAGCCTGGGGAGAGGGTGGTAGGGGCTACCAGCTCCCACTCCTGACAACCATAAGCATCTCCCCAGGGTGCCCATCATTTTGGTGGGCAACAAGTCAGACCTGCAGCAAGGGAGCAGCATGGAGGCTGTGCTGCCCATCATGAGCCAGTTTCCTGAGATAGAGACCTGTGTGGAGGTGAGCAGGCATGTGGTGAAGGCATGGAAGGAGGAGGGGGCTGGGGTAAGGACAGGAATGTGGAGACCCTTAAGTAGGTGCCTGTGTGTTGCAGACCTGACCACTATCCCTTTTCTTTGGGTGCCTCCCGAATTCTGTCCTGTCCTGTACTCTCCCAGTGTTCGGCCAAGCACCTGAGGAACATCTCAGAGTTGTTCTACTATGCCCAGAAGGCTGTTCTGCACCCTACAGCCCCCCTCTATGACCCTGAGACAAAGCAGGTGAGCATTAGGTGAGAGTGCCACACTCTGCCCTGGAGCTCTTGTAGGTAATAGGTGGGGAATAAGCAGGGTGGGGGTGGCATGGTGGACCAGGCAAAGGCTACCCGCAGCACTGAGCTCCTGTCCCCACAGCTGAGGCCCAAGTGTGTCCAGGCCCTCACTCGGATCTTCAGGCTCTCAGATCAGGACTTGGACAACTCACTCAGTGATGAGGAGCTCAATGCTTTCCAGGTGTGCACCCTGCCCCATGGTACTCACCCCCAGGCCTCAGTCACTCTCAGTGACATGACCTGGCAACCAAGAGTAGCTAGCTGATCTAAAGCAACTTCTTCTTGGAGGTAGAAGTCCTGCTTTGGCCACCCTCTGGCCCCACAGGCCTTGGAGGATGTGAAGAGGGTGGTATGTAAGAATGTGCCAGGTGGCGTGCAGGATGACCGACTGACCCTGGATGGTGAGACAGCTATTCCCCCCCAGGCCATGGCATGGGGAGTGGGCTGTGCTGTGCTGGGTGCTACCTCCTGTGCTTCCCCACAGGCTTCCTCTTCTTGAACACACTCTTCATCCAGCGTGGCCGGCATGAAACCACATGGGCCATCCTACGGCGCTTTGGCTACAGTGATACGCTGGAGCTGACCACTGACTACCTCGTCCCACCGTGAGTAGTGGGTGGGATGTGGGATCCACCCTTCTAGGGGCAAAGAACCTCTTGGCAGCCAGGAATGTGCCCTACTGCACTGGCTTTCTGGCCTAGATCTGCCTCAAACCCCTTGGTGTCTACAGAGTACCAATTGGGGGCTCTTGGCCCATGTCAGGGCTCTGATATGGGATGGTCCTATGACCTAGGGACTTAGCCAGGCCTCCCACAGACCAGAGACTGATGCTACCCTCTTTGCCTGCTCCCAACTCTGGGATAAAGGGCTTCAGGAGCCCGGGGAGGCTTCATTGCACAGATGGGGTGAGCAGGGTGACACCAGGAGGTGTGCCAGCACAAAGCATACGGTTTCCTACGAACCAGATGGGTGTGGTGTCCTCCGCAGGCTCCACGTGCCCCCTGGCTGTAGCACTGAGCTTAACCACCATGGCTACCAGTTTGTGCAACAAGTATTTGAGAAGCATGACCAGGTGAGCCCCACCACCCTAGCCAGCCCCTGCCACCTGCCCAGCACATGTCACCTCCACCCTCTGCTCCCAGGACTGTGATGGTGCCCTCTCGCTGGAGGAGCTGCAGAACCTCTTCAGCGTGTTCCCAGAGGCCCCTTGGGGCCCTGAGCTTCCACACAGTGTTCGCACTGACTCAGGCCGGCTGCCCCTGCATGGGTATCTCTGCCAGTGGACGTAAGTGCAGCCCTCGACACCCATCCACACCTGCCCACCGGTGCCTTCCTCACTGTGACACTGTGTCTCCCACCTGCCCTCAGCCTGGTGACCTACTTGAATGTCCAGCATTGCCTTGAACACCTTGGCTACCTGGGCTACCCCACCCTGTGTGAACAGGAGTCACAGGCTCAGGCCATCACAGGTGGGCAACCACCCCCTGGGTCTGGGGCTCAGCTCTCCCTGCAGCCCCCCTCACTTGAGTTCACCCTCACAGTCACCCGTGAGAAGAGGCTGGACCAGGAAAAGGGTCAGACACAGCGGAATGTCCTCATGTGCAAGGTGGTGGGGGCCCAAGGAGTGGGCAAGTCTTCCTTCCTGCAGGCCTTCCTTGGCCACAGTCTGGGGGTGAGTGTCTGTGGAGACCCCCCAGGAAGGACTATGGGCCAGGAGAGTACACTCAGGGAATATTAGGGCCAGTGAACATCATGGTCTCCCTTCTGCCTCTCAACACCAGGACACCAGCCCATTCCCCCAGGACTCTCCTGTCTACGTCATTGACACAGTACAGGTCAACGGGCAGGAGAAATACCTGATTGTGAGTGCCAGCCACACACTCTGACCCTGAGAGTGGGCTGGGATACCCTTATACCCATGCCCTCTCCTTGTGGAGCTCTCTCAGGGCAGTCCTGGGAGACCCAGTCCTTGGGAACACTTCCTGAGGTCACCATTTATCCCAGCTGTGTGAAGTGGGCACAGACAGCCTGCCGGCCACCTCACCTGATGCTGCCTGTGATGTTGCCTGCCTGATGTTCGATGGCAGTGACCCCACGTCCTTTCTATACTGTGCCAGCATCTACAAGGCAAGGCAGGGGCTGGGGGGCCTGTTGGAGAGCACAGCTGTGGATGGAGTAGACAGCTCAGCCTTCACATGGTCCATTCTCCACAGCGCTATTACATGGATGGCCAGACTCCCTGCCTCTTCGTCTCCTCCAAGGCTGACCTGCCCGTAGGTGTTTCTCCACCAGGCCTGTCACCAGCTGAGTTTTGCCGCCGGCACCGGCTACCTGCCCCAGCACTGTTCTCCTGTGAAGGCCCAGCCCTGCCAAACACTGATATCTTCACCCAGTTGGCCACCCTGGCTGCATTCCCGTGGGTGTCTGCTACTGGGTGTGCTGGGGTTCTGTGGCCTGGCCTCTGCTGATCACCCAAGACAAAGTGGAGGGGTGCAGCAGCAAGAGTGCAGGCATAAACCCTGGGTACCCCTCTTTTCCGCAGACATCTGGCTCACACAGAGCTGCACCCCACCTCCTTCTGGCTCCGGGGAATGCTGGTAGCTGTTGGAGCCGCTGTGGCAGCAGTTCTCAGCTTCTCACTCTACAGGGTCCTGGTGAAGAGCCAGTGATGCCCATGGAAACCCTGGCACAGCCTGCTATGGGACCACATGTGGTGTGGGTTTTCAGCCCCATACTGCAAGAACCCTAAGGCACTGTTGTGGGACCGCTGCTTGGGGAGCATCATCTCAATCTTAGCTTCTGAAGACAGGCTATCCTAGGCTGGGCCATGACCTGGCTTGGCCTGATGGTAGGGTGCAGGTGTACTGTCTGCATGGCCTCACCCTTGTGGGCACCTGTCAGTGGGAGACTGGGGTCATGGGCAAGGAAGTAAGTGACCAGGCCTGGGCCTCTCAGGTCTCCCTGCCTTCTCCTTGGTCTGGGTAGTCATTGAGTATCCAGGGACCAGAGGAGGTGGCCAGAAGAGGAAATGGCCAGACTGGGTGCAGCCCCCACTGTTCCGTCCAGTTAAGACCTTTGCCCATGGCTGCACTGGCAGCAGAAGACAGATTTCCAAATTAAACTTCTGTCTTTTTCACTTCATGTTCTGTAGACAGTTTTTCCTGAGTCAGTCTAAGATACATGTTTTGGTATGGGCTGGAAATGTCACCTGACCACCATATACCTCCTGTTCCACAGTCCCCATCCCAAGGCCAGTGTGACAGATGGCCTTTGGGAAGTCCAGTCATGCCCAGCTGTGGTCCAGGAGCATCAGCATTCATCAGTCTTGGGGTTTCAGGGTGACAGTCCTTTGTGTTGTGACAGTACTTTCTCTGGGAATGTAACTTTCCCTGCCTAAGGTCTTTCTGCCTGACTCTAGGACTGAATGTGCCCCCTCATGGCCTACTCCCTATACTCCAGCTCTGGCTGGGCTGTTCTGAGATCCAGCTGTTATCATCACCTGCTAGGAATAGGATAACTGTGGAACCTGGCATAAAGGGAAAGCATGGCCAAGGTGGTCCTCAACACACCGTTCAGTATCCCAACAAGTGTCTACACTCCTCCCAGCTATATACCCTCAGCCATAACCGATTCTGAGGGTCTTGATTTGGGTTTAGGGCCATTTTGGGTCAGGGCAGGATGCTATTTATAGTCTACTGTATTCCCCACCCCGCCCTCCAGACCAGGAGTGATGACACCATTGTATCTCTTAGCAGGTAGGATCCAGGGAGGAGCTGTCATTGTTCTGTGCAGCCCCTTGATCTGCCATCTCCATCATTGAAGGGGTCTGTCTACCATTATTAACAGCAGATCCTTCACTTATCCCTGCTGTATACCTTCCTTTGGAAGGACTGCTCCTGGCCCTGGGGCTGCAGGATTGGCTCGGCGTATAGGCTGGTTTTGGACGCTGTGGGGGCAGTTAAGAGCAGCGCCTCCCCCGCCTTTGGCATTGACTCGGAGGTTGCAATAAGTCTCCTTGCAGCCGTGCTGGGGATAGGGATAGGTGTGTCTAGAAAGCATACTGACACTTTCTGAGAGCTCTGGGCCCTGGACAGAAACAATGGATCATGGGTACCACGGGGTCACAGTCTGGGGAGTCACGGGCAGCAGGGTGGCCTGGGAAGGCTTCCTGGAGTAGGTGATGTTAGCACTGAGCTCTGAGTCCGAGAAGGCCGACAAGGAGCTTGAAGGGTCTCTTACAGTAACGGAAGTTTTAGGTGCAGCAACTTCGTGGGAGGAGCTTCTGAAACGCGGAGCGCGAGAGCAGTACCCAGCACTGGGACAGTGTGTTGAGTGGTCCTGTGGCTGCCTCGGGTGTACGTGTGGGGCGCGTGCGCGCAGGGGCGCCGTGTGCGCGGCTCCGTGACGCGGCCGGAGAGCTGCGCGGGCTGAACAGAGCAGGCAGAGCGGGCCGGCCGGGGCGGAGCGGAGCCGTCCGCAGAGCAGCCCCTCCCGGCCTCGGCCGACCCCGGCCCCCGGCCCGGCTCTATGGACAGGAGCTCTCTGCTGCAGCTCATCCAGGAGCAGGTGCGTGGGGTAGAAACAGCGCCGCTATGGACTTCATCCAGTCACGGAACCCAGGGTGGGGGGCCTGCCTGACGCGTGCGCGCGGGGGAGGAGGGCGGTGGTGGCCCCTAAGCCCCTTCCCAACACGCCCTGCGGCCCTGTGCCCAGACCAGAAAACTAATGAGCGGCCTTGGAGGAAAGAGGGGTGGGAGAGTGGGCGTTCTCTGAGGGGCCCGCTTGTCTCAGAACTGGCGGGTGGAGCGTGAGGTAGGGTGGGGATACCCTGGGGAACTGAGGAGCGGCAGGCCTAAGATCTGTGACCAGCCAGGGTCCCAGGAACCAGTCGGCAGATCCGAGGCACCCCTCAGCCACTGGCCTGCGGCTCCTCCACCGCAGCAGCTGGATCCTGAGAACACAGGCTTCATTGGTGCGGACACCTTTGCTGGTCTGGTGCACAGCCATGAGCTGCCCCTGGACCCAGCCAAGCTGGACATGCTGGTGGCCCTGGCCCAGAGCAACGAGCGGGGCCAGATCTGCTACCAGGAGCTGGTGGACCTGGTCAGTCCCATGGTGGGTGGGCAGTAGGGGCGGGGCCCAGGCCTGGGTAGGCGCAACACCCTAGCCAAAGTAGGGTGGGCAGGTGGCCTCTCCCTGGGGGGTTTGTGGGTGTGGTCAGGCCCTCCAACCCACAAGGGTAGGGGTGCCATTCGGATGACACTGTGGCCCACACTCAGGCCCCTGCCCCCCAGATCAGCAGCAAGCGCTCCAGTAGCTTCAAGCGGGCCATCGCTAATGGACAACGGGCGCTGCCCCGGGATGGGCTGCTGGATGAGCCGGGGCTGGGTGTCTACAAGCGGTTTGTGCGCTATGTGGCCTATGAAATCCTGCCCTGTGAGGTGGACCGCCGCTGGTACTTCTACAGGCACCGCAGCTGCCCGCCCCCCGTGTTCATGGCCTCAGTCACTCTTGCCCAGGTGGGCTGCCCACCCGCCACCCCGGGAGCCTTCAGAATCCCTGGCTCTGACCAACTATACTGTGTCTGCAGATTGTTGTGTTCCTGTGTTACGGGGCCCGCCTCAACAAGTGGGTGCTACAAACCTACCACCCTGAGTACATGAAGAGCCCCCTTGTGTACCACCCTGGGCACCGTGCCCGAGCATGGCGCTTCCTCACCTATATGTTCATGCATGTTGGGTGAGTGGGGAGCCAGCTGGTGAGCGCCCCTAGCACTCTGCCCCTTCAATAAAGAAGGCTTAACTGGCAGGGGGGAGAAGAAGCATGAAGAAGGTTGGGGGCAGGCCATACTGCTGTCCCTACCCCTCCTGCTTATTTGTCCCCACATGGCCAGGCTGGAGCAGCTGGGGTTCAATGCTCTCCTGCAGCTGATGATCGGGGTGCCCCTGGAGATGGTGCATGGCTTACTTCGCATCAGCCTGCTCTACCTGGCAGGCGTGCTGGCAGGTGAGGTGGGCACGGGCCCCCTGTTGACCTCGCTGGCTGGCTGCGCCCTCACCCCTGCCTCTGCTCATGCAGGCTCCCTGACTGTCTCCATCACCGACATGCGTGCCCCTGTAGTGGGGGGCTCTGGCGGGGTCTATGCCCTGTGCTCAGCACATTTGGCCAACGTTGTCATGGTAACTGGGCCGTCTGGTGGGGTGTGGGAAGGGAGCCACTTGGCCTGCCTCATGGTCTCTCTGTCTGCGTGCCCCCCTCAGAACTGGGCTGGGATGAGATGTCCCTACAAGCTGCTGAGGATGGTGCTGGCCCTGGTGTGCAGTGAGTAGGGGGCTGGGTGGGGGCTGGGGGCCCTCAGCCTGCAGACTGGGCACCTCCCACCTGTTGCTCCTTCTGCAGTGAGCTCCGAGGTGGGCCGGGCTGTGTGGCTGCGCTTCTCCCCACCACTGCCTGCCTCAGGCCCACAGCCCAGCTTCATGGCGCACCTGGCAGGTGCGGTGGTGGGGGTGAGTATGGGCCTCACCATCCTGCGCAGCTATGAGGAGCGCCTGCAGGACCAGTGTGGCTGGTGGGTGGTGCTGCTTGCCTACGGCACCTTCCTGCTCTTCGCTATCTTCTGGAACGTCTTCGCCTATGACCTGCTGGGTGCCCACATCCCCCCACCGCCCTGACCTGCTCCCCAGGGCCAGATGGGCACGTGGTATCCAGCCACCAGGCAGGTCTGCACACCTGCCCTGCATAAGTGGACATCTCAAGGCTGCTTCACCCTGCAGGGGCAGGTGGACCCTGTAGCCCACCAGCTGAGGCTGAGCCTCACTCCATCCCTGGGTTTCCCCTCCCAGGCCTGGGGGGGGTCCCCAAAGGTGGTCCCAGAGGAGACCTAATCCCACCCACTCCACCCCCAGGACTTGCAGTCTGAGCCTTTTTGGAGAATGAATAAATATTTTACACTGCACTAGGTACTTATCCTGGGGCTCTGGAGGCTTATCTACCTGCTAACAGACAGCAAGGGATGCTCCCACCATGCGGGGGGCCTGGGCTTAATACCCCTTGACCCTCTGTACCTTGTAGGAGGTACTAGAGTTATTCCACAGTGCTGGAATAATTGGAAGGTCAGAGGCCCCATATTTATGTAGGACATAGAACACCAGGGGAGGGACTGGGTTCCTGGTCAGGCTGAGTTTAGCAAGCTTTTATTGAATTCTGGGGGCACTAAGCCTCTTATTCAGCCAGCCTGCTGTCCAGAAACATGTATCCTGATATCTCATGGCAGATGAGCAGCCAGGCTTTAGGTCACAGCCAAGTTCATTTGGTCTGGGTCCTGTGCTTTTTGGCTTGCTTTGCATCCTTATGAGCAACCATGCTAGTGCAAAGGTCAGGCAGCACGTCCAGGCACAGCGACTGCCTCACAGCCCAACTCCATAAGACTGTTTCCACAAGGTGAGGGGTCCATGGCCCTGATGAACTCTGGCTGGGAGGGGACCCAGGGAGTCTGGGGCCCAAAGGCACCAGCCATCCACTCCACCCTGACTGGGATCTTGGATATACTCCCAGCCCACCGGGAGTCCATTCACTTTGGGCTGGAACACAGTCTTGCACCTGGTGCAGGTACTGTAGGCAGTGTGTGAGAATATACTGCAGTGCTAGCAGGCCAGGCACTACAGCCACTGCCTCACTGGATAGGAAACCTGGCACCTCCGGAACTCCAGCCCTCATGACAGCAATAGACACTGAAGGGGCAGCTCTTGTGACAACATCCTGGAGCGGCTTCCCAGGACCCTGCGACACACCATGTACCCATCGCACAGGCGAAGACGACAGAGCCCAAGTCGTGCCCAGGCACAACGGAGGCAGTGGTGGGACCCATGCCTCACAGGAGGCACAGCTTTCTGAGTGCAGTTCACGTCTAGCAGGAGGAAGGTGGTGGCCCACCATGGCACCACCAGCTCGGGAGGGCTGTGTGTGTGTTGACGGCCACCAGCTGCTGCAATGCAGCCGGTACTGACCACTGTACGGGTCAGCAGCCCCGGGTGCCAGACCTGGACCTCCCAGGTAAGCTTGTCCGTCAAATCCCCGCCCCTTAACGCTGCCACACCCCCAGGCAAAGTCTCGCCCATCTGTCACTCCTAGGAAGAAATTTCACCTCTTCCTATAGCCCCTCTCCTCTCCATTAGTTTCCCTGTCATCAGTCACTGCAAATTCTCTAAGTCACACGCTTCTCCGCTTAGCATCAAATGACTATGGGCAACTCCTCCCGAAAGTGAGGAGAGTCCGAGTCGTGGATTCCTGCCTTATTATCGGCCTAGTCCACGCCGCCCTACCAGCGGTCCACGGTGTCCAGTCGCCCAAATACGACCGCGAACTCCCGTATGACCTTTCTGTGGCGTGTCAGGACGGTGGCCCAGCGACTCAGGTCTTTGTGGCCCCTCAGCACGCGGGTAGCCGCTAAGTCTACACGACGTGAGTCCCAGAGTACCGCAGGGCAGGGCCAGACCGGGGGGGGGGGGGGGGGCGGGGAGGGGCGGGGGCGGGGCCTAATGAGTGTCTGGAATTGCGGTGCACCACCCCTGGGCGCGCGGCCCCGCCCGAGATCACGTGACCTTCCGCGGGCCCCGCCTCGCGCCGGAAGTTCCGGTGGCGGATTGCCTGACCGGGCCGAGCGGGTCGCTCCGCGGGCTGCGGGCGCAAGGCCGCCGCGCACGGACCCTGGGAACAGAGCCCGGGCCGTGCCGTGCGGCGCCATGAAGGGCAAGGAGGAAAAGGAGAGTAGCGCGCGGATGGGTGCTGGCGGCGGCAGCCCAGAGAAGAGCCCAAGCGCACAGGAGCTCAAGGAACAGGGCAACCGGCTCTTCGTGGGCCGCAAGTACCCGGAGGCGGCGGCCTGCTACGGTCGCGCCATCGTGAGTGCCGGGAGGTGGGGGCGGGTCCGGGACTCCCTTCAGCCCTGCCCCTGGAAGCTCGCAGCGACCTCGTTTCGCGGGCGCTTGGGCGCGGCTCTGTAGTCAGTGCTAGAACGCCCGGGAACTGGCAGGTGGGATGAGCGGGAGAAATGCTTGGGGCTGGCAGGGCTGGAGGCCGAATACCTCTGCCCCTTGAGGACCTTTGGTCCAAAGCTGAGAACCGTACAGGTTTGAGGAACTTTTCTTTACAAAATCAGTTGGAGTTGAGGGTGGGCCGAACGAGCATTCTGGCTCTGACAACTGAGAAACTTCTAGTTTTTCATTCCAGCTATGAGCCAACATGGGACAGAATCTGGGGCATCTGGGTGTGAGAGGAAGTGGCGGAGCCCACACCTTCACACTACTGGCCTTGGTCTCCAGACCCGGAATCCCCTGGTGGCAGTATACTACACCAACCGTGCTCTGTGCTACCTGAAGATGCAGCAGCCTGAGCAAGCACTGGCTGACTGTCGGCGGGCCCTGGAACTGGACGGACAGTCTGTGAAGGCGCATTTCTTCCTGGGGCAGTGCCAGCTGGAGATGGAGAATTACGACGAGGCCATTGCCAATCTGCAGCGAGGTGAACTGACAAGTTGTCTGGTCACAGGGCACCTGGGGCCAGGAGGTTGGACCAGCCAGTGTGACCTGACAACTCCATTTTCTCAGCCTACAGCCTGGCCAAAGAGCAGCGGCTTAACTTTGGGGATGACATCCCTAGTGCTCTGCGCATTGCCAAGAAGAAGCGCTGGAACAGCATTGAAGAACGGCGCATCCACCAGGAGAGTGAGCTGCACTCTTATCTCACTAGGCTCATCACTGCTGAGCGTGAGAGGTGCGCCTCCACCCCCTCTAGGCCACTCTGTCTCAGGTTAAGCTGAGTCACCAACACAAGTGTTTATTGAAAGGCTGACATGGGTGGACAGGAAGCTGACAGGGAAGAGGCTTGAGGTGGGAATGGGCTCTGATCTCCTGGCCAGGTTCACCTCTGACCAGCTCCTGGTCAATCCTCAGGGAGCTGGAAGAGTGTCAGCGAAATCACGAGGGTGACGAGGATGATGGCCATATCCGAGCTCAGCAGGCCTGCATTGAGGCCAAGCACGTGAGGGTGCCCTAGGCCCACATGAGGGTCTGTGTGTGTGTGCATGTTAACTGAGGGTGCCCTGACCTACACGTGACTCTGTCCCCATGTGTGACATCGTAACAGTGCCCCTGGTTCATGTTGATATGTCTTAAGCATGAAGAGTATTCAAGTGGCCCACACACAGTACTCAATTCTTTGCAGGACAAATACATGGCGGACATGGATGAGCTCTTCTCTCAGGTAGATGAAAAGAGAAAGGTGAGCATCTTCTCTGAAGGCTGTAAGTAGCAAGTGCTGAGGCAGTGTTCCTTTCCTGGTCCCTTACACCATCCCTGTGTGCTATAGAAGCGAGACATCCCTGACTATCTGTGTGGCAAGATCAGCTTCGAGCTGATGAGGGAACCCTGTATCACACCAAGTGGCATCACGTATGACCGCAAGGACATTGAGGAACATCTGCAGGTAAGGGCCTATGAGCTTCAGAACCAGGGCTGGAGGTGCAGACTAGCACACAGAGCACTGACCCTGTTGTCACTGCAGCGTGTGGGCCACTTTGATCCTGTGACCCGGAGCCCCTTGACCCAGGAACAGCTCATCCCCAACCTGGCCATGAAGGAGGTCATCGATGCATTCATCTCTGAGAATGGCTGGGTGGAGGACTACTGAGGCCCATTGCTCCACCTTGTGTGATGCCCTGGCTCAGTAGAGTCCTGAGGCAAAAGCCCCAGTTCCTGTATATAATTTGTGTCGATGTGCCTGCCCCCGTCAGTTCTACTGGTGGGCTCTGGACTGCTCCCCTCTTAACATAGCCTTTTGCTGGGCTGTGAGCCTCTTCCGTCTTTTTTCTTGGCTAGAAAAGCAGATGGGGGTGGTGGGTTGGGTTGAAGTTGCCACTCCTGCCACTGTTCCTGTAATAAAATTTGTGACCAATACATGGGGACATCCTGGTGTGTGTGTGCCTGCCAGCTGCCTGTTCTGGCTAGCCAAGGAAGGTGGAGATGAAGACACTGGTGTCAAGATTGAGTGTGGCATGCCACCAGCGGTCAGGGAAATACAGCACCTGAGAAGGTGGGGAGCACAGAGTTTAGTTGGGCACCTTTTGTCCTAGCTGGGCTCCCTCCTACCAGCTACTGACCTCACCAGCCTCAATGGTACACTCCAGGGGCTTTTCAGATGGTGCCAGGGCGGGGTATATATCCCGAAGCCAGGTCAGTGTAGTCTTGTTGGGGTGGAACTCAGGTGTCTTCTCAGGTGGGTAGAGGAACCAGTGCTAGGGGCAGGATTGTAAAATCACTCTCATGTGTTGCAGTTAACATGCCCCAAGCCTTATCACCACATGCTGACCTTACGGCCGTAGATCACTTCTGAGAACCCAGGCCCATGCCAGTGGAAAGGAACCCCAGAGCCAGCTCCTGTGGGGTGATGAGGTAGTGTCTGAATTTAATCTGTCCAGGTCTCCTCATACCTCCTGGTCCTGAGGAAAACCCACCTGCAATTCCAAAGCTGTAAGCAGGAGTGGTTCCCAGCAAATGAAACGGGGGTGGGGAGTAGTGTTGGAATAATGATGCCCACTCTGTGAAGTTGTTGTCTCCAAAAAAGTACAGAGTGTCTGTCAACAGAAAACAGTGGGCAGGGATCTTGATACTGGGCACTTCCAGGTGCCCCGACCCCACTGCTACCCAAGGCTGGCTCACCATTGCCCAGAGAAGCAGGGTCTTGGGGATATAGCAGCTGCTCCACATATTGCTGGAAGGGCAGGTCCACTGTGGGAAAGGGCATGGTCAGGACCTACCGGTTCTGCCTTCAGGGTGTCAGCAAGCAGGCAGGCCCCAAGAGGTTGGACAGCTTACCTTTCTGGTAAGAGTAGGTGTTGGCAGTGCTCAGCCGAACCACGTGGTCTCCAAAGGTGGCCAACAGACTCTCTCTTGAGCACAGAGCCTGGAACTTCTGCATGGGTTGTGAGACGATTTAGTGGCTGGACAAGCAGGTCCAGCTGTCCGTAATGAGCATCAACACTTACCGAGTTGTCCGTGAGTCCCTGAAGGATGACAGGCCTGAGGAAAGCGTAGCTGAGGGAAAGAAGGGCAGAGTCGAGCTCAGGTCAGTGGCGCGTGCCCATGGTTCCTACGCACCCTGGAGGTTGGGAAGGGGGCCAGGGCATTTGCGTTAGGAGATGCTGCGTTGGGCTTTGGGTGGAAGGGGTGAGGCACACGTACTGCTGCACGAACTCGGTGTAGGTGAGGTTGGATCTGCGCTCCACGGTGCAGCGCTCCTCCGCCAAGGCCACGTCTGTCCCCGGCCAAGTCTGCTGCCTGCAGGCACACTGGGTCATCGTGGCTCACTCTCAACCCCCCGCCGTCCCGTGCTCCAGCCCGCCCTTCGCCGCTCACCACCCCCCGCCGTCCGCTGCCTCCAAGCTGGACCGAGCCAACACCAGCATCCACAGCACAAGCAGCGCAGGCGGCCACACCACCAGAGCCATAGCCTACCGCCGACGCGCAGCACGCCGGGAATTCTCTCCCTGCGCACCACTGGCCAGTAGCTCTGTCGTTGGAGCAACGGGTCGGCCCCGGAAGCGACCTTCTTCAGCCCGCCCCCGGAAGAAGCAGTTCCGGAAACCTCGCGAAGACCATACTGAGTTGCTATTGGCTGCTGCTAGTTACCATGCCGATACTGACCCGGCTAGAAGCCCTTGCCCTCCATCCGGCGGAGCGATCGGTAACACTCTGACAGCAACTCCTGCCTCTTTTATTGAGTTCGTAAGTTCCAGCCCCCTTCCGTGCTGGCACAGAAGCAGGCTGGAGGTTGTGTGTCCAGTCCTGGGGGGCCTCCGCTCAGATCCTGTGGAAACCACCCCAGGCAGCAGATCAGGAGTACTCGCAGAGGTGGCCACAGCCTGCAGGGCAGTGGGAGCTGCCCTCCAACCACTTCATGATGTGTTGCAGGTGGCCGCCGTGGCTGCAGCCCTGGCACCACACGAACAGACCCTTGACCACGTGGTGGCAGACAGCACACATGCTGGCACAGCGGTGGCACCTGGAGGCGGTAGGGCACCTCAGCCGGGGTTCTTGGGCTGCCTAAAGCCCCCATACTCCTACCCCCATAACCCCACCTGTCGCAGACCCAGCCCCGGCTGCTCATGGGCCGCTTGCAGTGGCTGCAGTTGACATGCAGGGTGGTGGAGGCCTGGTTGAGGCAGCTAACAGCTTGACTGGTACTCAGCTTGACCACTTCGTTGGACACATTCCAGAGGCGAAACCGCTGCAGCAGGTCAATGTATGATGTGTACCAGTGCTCCTGAAGGGATGGAACCAGGAGGTTAGAACAGCCAGGAACACTACGGGAAGGACACTGGAAGAGGGCTGGGTTCACACCAGCAAGCAATATAACCTGGGTTTGTCCCAAACATGTACAGGGATGGTGCTGGGGCAGCAGCTGTTCCAGGGAGGCCCGCCCCTGCTCCATTACACACACCTGGGTCTGTTCATCGATGTCCTTGCGCACCCGTTCACCTAGCACGATAAGCACAGATACGGCCATCTGCACATCACCCTGCTCAGCATAAAAGCGCAGCATGTCGCACACCAGCACACTGAAGAAGTCAGGCGGCAGGCGGCTGTCATACAGCGCATGTGAGATGGAGAGGAGGGAGAAGGACGAGTCCACAGGCGCCAAGGAGGCTGCATCCGCCTCATTCCCACTCACATGTGGTGAGTCGGCCTTGTCCTGCAAGTGCTCGGGCCCAGATGGCGTGTCCACAATCTCGTGGCGTAATGGGAAGGCTTCCTGGGGTAGCACATACTCTGACTCCTCGGCTGTGAGGCAGGAACCAGCTGGGTGGGCCTGGGGCTTCACCCCCACCTATTCCTACCCAACCCAAGCCCCCACTCATAGGCACATATGCTCTGCCTCGGCCCCCACCCCAGTCCTTACTCACGGTGTGCATGTTCTGGGTCCAGTGGGTACAGCTCATCCTCCTCACCCTCCACATCACCGAGCAGGTAGTCAGTGGGCACATCGCTGCCCTCAGTTTCCTCATTATCTACCCAGCATGAGAGGGAGGTCGTTCAAGGGATGGCTCACTGTGTGGGGCTTAACCCCACTCTCCTCAGCATTCCTGCCTGGTCTCCAACCTACCCTCGTTAGTGATGAGTGTGGCAGAGGAATCAAGCAGAACCGTATCACTTCTTGTGTCCCCTTTGCTTCGATCCAGCCTTGTCTCACTGCCTAGCCCAGGAGCCATGTCCTTCAGGTTGAAACTGGGGGCAGGGAAGGCTGATGAGTGGTTGGGCTCTAGCAACCCCATCCTCTGGGGAGAGCCAACCCTAAGTATCTACCTGTTCATGAGGGGCAGGCCACAGGAACTGCCCTTGCCCACACTGTGGTTGAGGTTGGTAGAAGGCACCAGACCAGGGCTACAGTAGATGATTCGCAGCATGGTCCACGTCTGTGCCACCTAGGGGCAGGCACCAGCAACTTACAGGGCCCTGGACACCCAGCACCCCAGGTAGAGCCCTCTGCCTGGACAGGACAGAATCATATACCAGCATTCACCTGCCCTGAGGACTCAATTTCTTGGGAAAAATTTAAATCCCAGTCTCTATCTCAGAGCAGCACAGGGAAAACAGAATTGAGAGATACCAAGAGGCTCAACGGTACCAAGAGAGGGCATGTAGGAGGCAGCTCTCATCTTTCTGCACATCCTATGGGAGGTTGGACACCAACAGTGAAGCAGAAGAGAGGTTTTGGCCACATGATTCCCAGACTCCTGCCCTCTGGTTGACTCTGGCCATGTATGATTTGCAACACCCTGTTACTGGTGAAAGTGCTGGTGGTAGGCCTGACCACAGCTAAGTCCTCAGCTTGGGGTAGGTGGTGGTATAGCCATCAGAGCAGTCAATCCCTCCCCCCAAGATCAATGCCCTTGGCCTTCCCTTGGCTCAACCCCACCTACCTGATTTCGGCCCAGCTCTCGAGCCACCTTGGCATTGTGGTCACAGAGCTCAGCCAGTGGCCGCCCAGCCAGAGCGTATCGCTCAGCTGTGTCTACAAACCAGCTCATACTGCCACCACCAGGCTCTATCTCAAAGACATTGAGGGCACTAGAGGCAAGGCCTGAAAAGGGTTCGGCAGGGTCCAGCTTGCGCTTGAAAAAAATAGGATGGCGCCGGTCACCAGTGTAAGGTTTACGTCCTGATTCAGCAGCCACCAGGCTCTCCTTGGCGGCAAAGGCTAGGTCCCCAAAAAGGCCATAGCAGAGACCCTCAGGGTTGGCACGCTCAACAGGCTGGCTGGCATCACGAAACAGGTGCTGGCACAGTGTGCTGTCCTTGGAGCCAGAGAGCAGAAAGGAGGGGTCGTGGGGATGGCGCCAGGCAATGCCTGTTGTGACATCACGGTGCTCCTCAAACATAGCAGCTGGCACAAAGGGTCGACGCACATCCCACACATAGATGTTATGATCTACCATCATGGAGCATGTGGCTAGGTGGTGGCGGCACTCAGGCCGCCACTTGACGCGTGCCACTGAGGCGATGGTCTGCACGCAGTGCATCTCCTTGGCACGGTGTGTGGTCATGTCCCAGACTTTCACCATCTTGTCACGTCCACCTGTAGCCAGCCAGCCCCTGAAGGAAAGCCCCACCCAAGCCCTTAGTGACCTCTCTGGAAGAGAGGATACTCCCCAGCTCTGTACTCCCCATGCTCTGCCTCTCAGGTCTCAAGTCAGTGAGACTTCTTTGAGCCCTGCTGCCCCCACATCCCCACACCACACCTGTCCTCGGGGTGCCAGTCGCAGCAGAAGACAGGCCCATTGTGGGCTGTGAACATCCTCTCACATCGGTCAGGACGTCTGATGTCCCAGAGTTGCACGTTGCCATTCTCGAAGGTAGAGGCAAATGTGAAATAGTCCCGGATACTGAACTGGACATCGCGCACACTCTCAGATTGGCCTGCAGGCAGGGCATCATTGGAGGTAGAGGTAAAGGAGCCTGACCCACTGGGATGTAAGAAGCCTTTGGAATGGCTACAGAATGGTGTCACATACCTGCCTATGGCTAGGCAAGAGGGCTTAGAGGGTAGAATGTACAATCTAAGGGTCTACCTAGAGTGAGTAAAGCTTAGACAGGGGAGGACAAAAACTGCAGAACCTCAATTTTCCTTGAATTCTGCATCTTGGGCAAAGGTACGCCTCAGCCTCAGGAGGCCATATATTAGCACTATAGGAACAGGAGCCCTACCTGGCTGTCTTCTCAAGTCCCCTGAGGGCTAACATCCTGTGGGAATTACTGAGGAGGGTATCTCAGACTCTTCCCAACCCTTTCACCTCTAGCTGGAGCTGCATGATCAACCCCAAAAGCCTAGGGGCTCAAGGGACCAAGTCCACCCAAGAACCTGAGAGGAGACAGTGTCTAGCCTTTCCCTGACATAGGCAGCTAAGGATCTTTTTTTGTTTGTGTATTTTTCTAGTTGAAGGTCTCACTATATAGTTCAGGCTAGCTGGGCATGGTGGCACATGCCTTTAATCCCAGCACTCAGGAGGCTGAGGTAGGCGGAGCGTTGTGAGTTTGAGGCCGGCTTGGGCTACAACGTGAGCGCAAGGTTGGCCTGAGCTACATAGTGCGACCCTGCCTCAAAAAAACTAGGGCTGGGAGTTTGGCTCAGCAGCTTAAGCACCTGTCTGGCAGGTTCAAGGCTGTGAGTTCGATCCCTGGTGCCACAAAAATAGATAAATAAATAAATATAGTTCAGGCTAACCTTGAATTAACTTGTTGCCCACGCAGGCCTTGAACTTGTTATGATCCTCTTGCTTCAGCCTTCTGAGCACAGGGATTACAGGTTTGCAACACCACAGTGGGCAAGATGTTGTTGTTTTTGTTTTCTTTTTTTGGAACTGGGAATTGAACTCAGGACTTTGTGCTTGCTAGGCAGGCACCATGCCACTGAGCCATACCCCTGGCCCCCAAGATCTGTTTTAATAAGCCTTCAGGCTGGGTGTGATGAGATGCTGAGGCAGAAAGAGTCCAAGCTTGAGGCCAACCTGGGCTACATAATGAGTTCATGGATAGTCTGGACTACATACCCTCCCTGTCTGAAGTAAAATAAAATAAAATAAAATAAAATATAAAAAGAAGAACAAAGGGCCAGGAGTTTGGCTCAGTGGCTTAAGCGCCTGTCTGGCAGGCGCGAGGTTGTGAGTTTGATCCCCGGTGCCGCAAAAAAAAAAAAAAAAAAAAAAAAAAGAAGAAGAAGAAGAACAAGCAGCAACAGCAGTAGCTGTCCATAAACTCTCTGAGGACCCAGGGCTATGGTTTGTACTTCACTTGGTGTTATCAAGGTAGATAAAAGACAGCTAGCTTAAGGCTGGACATCAGGAGGTGGGGCCACTAGGAAAAGGGTTGTAGGGGAACTAGACAGTGTACTCCACTGCTCTGCATCCCTTGGCTGAGAACCCTGGAGTCCTGGTAGACTTCCTGTAATAAGGGGATCCTGGTAAGGTTGAGAGAAGAGGAAGTCACACACTGAGTGGAACTAATCAGCCACCCAGTTAAGCTGTGAATCCCCTTGCACTGCTCTCCATCATGCCATATCCAGCCTGAATTCCTGTTCATCCTGCCTGCCATTATCAGTTCCCAGGTTCATATTTCACCTAGGTCTGCCTCCACACCGCCTCTACTGAGCTCCACCCACTCTAATGCACAGAGCATTTCTCAGCCTGCCCAGACAGGTTGAGTGCCTGCAGATACACATGCCTACTCTATCCTGCCTCTGTGGGCCTCACCTGAGAAAGTGCTGACAGAATCCTTCCTGCGGAGGTCGAAGCACTTCATGAAGCCATCTTGGGATCCACTGAGCAGCACGTGGGCCTCAGTGGGGTGGAAGCAGACTTTGTTTACAGTGCGTTTATGTTCTGTGAACAGCTGGTCCTGCTTGTTACGGGATGGCCGACCCAGGTTCCATGTGACCACCACACCATTGGTGGCTGCTGTAGCCAACAAGTTCTCATCCATTTGGTGCCAGACCACATCAGCACAGCTCAGGTTAAGTGAGGGCTTCCGCCCCACACGCAGGTTGAGCTTTTCTACAAACTGTTCCTCCTCAATGGCAAAGATCTTGAAGATGCTGCGGCCTGCCACAACCACCTGGGCCGCATCACGACACACGCTAATTGCATTCGCCGGTGCATCTAGATGGCAGTGCATGGTGCGGCCAGTTAGTGCATTGCCACCAAGGGCTGTGGTCACGCGGGACATCTTCTCCATGACTGCACCGATGGTGCGGGCAGGTCAGTAAAGTGGGTTGACCTAAGCAGCCTGGATGTCTGTCAGTTCAGACTTTGCATCAAGTTGGATCCCCCAAGCACTACTTGGGCCTGAGCTGGTCAGTCTTTATTACCAGTCCAGGAAGTTCATCAGTCAGCCTCACAGATAAGTTAAAACTCACTTAGGTCTGCCAGAAGGCTCTGTAGCTGTCCTGAGACCGGTCACTACCATGTCTGACTTCCCCAGAAAACCCTACTCGTTAGTTTCAGTCCGAGCCACCCTTTCATCAGTCATATCCCGGAGTCCCCCGGGCCATGGTCAGGCAATTTCAGCAGGGGTTCGAGATGGCTCCTGCGGTACACACGGTAGGCCCAGGGTCTCCAAGGGAAGGAGGGCTCCGGGGAGGGAACCAAACGAGGTAGGGGTAGAGCGACCCAGGGAACTGAGATGCTTAAGGAGCTGGAAAGGAAGGAGAGGCAGGCGGCACAGAGTACGAAGTTCCTGTGTCGCGAGGTTCTGGTGTCCTCAGTCAGAGAAGGCTGTGGCACCAGAACCAGAGGAGTGGAGAGCATCTGCTTCCGCAGGGACTCCAATCATTTACCGAAAGCCGACCGCAGTTGAAAACGGCCTTGCCGGAAGCGGCCTGTCTCTTCCGCCCCTCGCCGGAAGTGGTCCGTGTTTTACCAGCGCCCCTCCGGAAGCAGGCACAGACTCTTGTAGGTATGATAATAGTTCCGGGTTCGGGCACCTCGCTGAACCAGTATTGGGGTTTGGAGGCTCCGCGGTTCCGCCTCTGTAGTTTGTTTCTGTGCTTGTTTTATGTATTTTGTTGTGATGGGAGACAAGGTCTTGCAATGCTGTGGTGCGCCACCATGCCTGGCTGCATTTTTTTTTTTCTTTTTGAGACAGGGTCTCACTATGCAGTTCAGGCTGGCCTTGAGCTTACTTTGTAGCCCAGGCTGATCTCAGGCTGGTCTTGAACTTGCAACGATTCTCCTGCCTCAGCCTCCCGAGTGCTGAGATTACAGGCATTACGTGCCCGGCTCTGCATGTTTTATTTTGCTTTTTTTGTTTGTTTGATTGTTTTTTTGTTTGTGGTATCCGTGATCGAACTCATGACCTCGTGCTTACTAGGTAAATGCTCGAACCGCTGAACTAAATCCTCAGCCCTCTGCATTTTTTTTTTTTTTTTTGACCCTCCAACTCATTCCTGACTTGTGGGCACAATCTTTTCACTTTCAGCAAAAGCCAGGAAAATAATTTTGTAATAATCAGATTGTTGGGGCTGGGTATTTAGCTTAGTGGCTTGAGCACCTGCCTGGCAAGCACAAGGTTGTGAGTTCGATCCCCGGTACCAAACAAAAAAAACCCCAGATTGTTATTCTATATGTTGTTTATTGTAAATAATGGTGAGTAGTGGTCAATAATCTTATACTTCTTCATTTATTTTATTGTGGCACTGGGGATCAAACTCACAACTTCACACCTGTCAGGCAGGCACTTAAGCCGCTGAGCCAAACTCCCAGTGATAATTTTTCTTTTTTTTTGGCGGCACCGGGGATTGAACTCACAATCGTTGCACGTGACAGACAGGCGCTTAAGCCACTGAGCCAAACTCCCAGCCCTGGTTTTTTGAGGCAGGGTCGCACTGTGTAGCTCAGGCCAGCCTTGCGCTCGAGTTGTAGCCCAAGCCGGTCTCGAACTCCCAACGCTCCGCCTACCTCAGCCTCCTGAGTGCTGGGATTAAAGGCGTGCGCCACCACGCCCGGCTCAGCCCTAGTTTTTTGAGGCAGGAGTCGCACTATGTAGCTCAAGCCGATCTTGCCCTCGCCTTGTAGCCCAAGCTGGCCTCCAACTCACAACGCTCCTCCTACCTCAGCCTCCCAAGTGCTGGGATTAAAGGCGTGGGCCACCACGCCCGGCTGCTAGTCATAGTTTTTTGAGACAGGGTCGCACTATGTAGTTCAGGTGGGCCTCGCTCACATTGTAGCCCAAACTGGCCTTGAGCTCACAATGCTCAGCCTACCTCAGCCTCCCTAGTGCTGGAATTAAAGGGGTGTGCCACCACACCCGGTTTATATTTCTTTAAAAAATAAGCCGGGTGTGGGAGGCTGAGGCAGGAGGATCACTGTGGAATTCAAGGCCAGCCTGGGCTACATAGTGCGTTCAAGGCCACCCTGAACTACATATCGAGATCCCATCTCAAAAAAGAAGAAAAAAAAAGAAAAGAAAGAAAAACATATAGATGAATAATTTACTTATTTATTTTAGCAGGTCTTATCTAAATCGTGAACACTTCTGACCATCTCAGCAGGTTTCCACGAGCCAAGTGTTAGATAATCCAGTTTTCAATTTGTAAAGGACTGGGTCATTAAGAATACTGTATTTAAGTGTTCCCCTAACAAGTCTTGCTTAGCTAACTCAAACAAACCAGGTTTTTCTAGTTTCCTTATTTGAATGGAAAGTTTTTGGTAGTGATAAAATTTTTATTTTTAGGAATTTTACAAGTAAACTGCATTTATATGATAAAAGACATAGCTATAGATTCTGATACTGCTGCTTTGAAATTATCCACTTTAAACTGTCCAGTTAACCACAAAGTCATTTATTTAATTAAAAAGTTATGGCTTCAGGAAAACATTCAGTTTAGCTGGAAGTGATTTGTTTCTTAGGTTGCTCAGAATTGTGGCATCTCAGAAACATGGGCTTGTCACCCATGATTTTTGTTTTGATGAATGTTTAAAAACAAAACATAAACTATTTGCATAAGTATTTTATTTATACACACAAACAACAACCAAAAAAACCTCAGAATGGTCCTTAATCATGTGAACTAAAACCGCGTTCTGATTTGGTTGTGCTTCTCATTTTAATCTCACTATTTTAGTACCAGTTCTTATTCCTTTCCCCAGGTCCTTCGGCAAGGCTGGTCATCCCTACACAAGGTGCTGACTCCTCCACTTTTCACTTCCTCCTGTGAAGCTCAGGAGCTGTCTCCTGAATGCTTTCCCTGGAAAGCCATCATATTCAACCTGGCGCCACACATCAACCAATAGTTCTTCTGCCTAAGGCTTCCCATGATGTTCTACTGCCGTGGAATAAACCCCAGCCTCTGCCCATCCTGTGTCTGCAGCTATGGGCCCCTGCTCACAGCCAGCCAAGCTCATTCCTGCTTCTGTCTCCTCACCCTTCAGAGTTCTACTTAAATGCCTCTTCCTCAGAGCACAGAGGTCTTCCCTGGTACCCCACCTAAGGTAGCCTCACCAGCCAGTCACCTCCACAGCACTTGTCACAGCCTGATTGTTTACTGGTGCTTATCACATGGATGCATACATCATGGAGGGATTAAACATGCCTTGGTTCCAACTATTAGGACCTGACATGGCCCATTCACTCAGTGGTCCCATTCAATTGCAGCCTCCCTTTCTCTTTTGAGTGTAGCCCTTGTCTCCTGGTACACTATGTGCTCTTTTAGGACATCCTGACCCTGTGCTTAGTCCCTGTATATAAGATAGAGCTCATGTCTGGCTTTCAAAAAGGGTGGGGCTAGATCCTAGATATTTTGAGAGAATATTATGTGTAATGATGTTACTGTCATCTCTCCATGCCCTCTCTCCCCTTTATGTAATAGGAGGATGAGGAACTTCTGTGTTGGTCACTGCTCAGTTTCCAGTCTGGCTGTTTCTTAAAAGAATGAATAAATCTGAAGCATTAGGAGTACATGAGAACCTCTGGGCCTCCCAAGGCAGTTACCTCTGCATTATGGTCCGGTGACCCCAAAACAACCCGGACTCATGTTTTTACAACTTTTTTAATATATATTTTTATAAACAGGTCACGTGATAAAATAGCACAAGAAACACTTACCAAATATAAGGTTATATCTTCCGCATATACAGGAGAATGAGGTTGTTATGTACAATAAGAAAATGATTTTAGGGGTTGGTTGGTTTTGTTTGTTTTCCTCTCTCCCCTTAGATTTTCCTCCTACAGTCGTTGGAAATATCACAGCTTCAGTTGCATTAATACTTTGGGAAAATGGACAGTTGCCCCCTCCCTGTTAGGGGGGTGTGCGAGGAGGGGCTGAAGAAATTGGCTCTTGACCACTCTGCTCCAGCCTGGAGCCTCCTCGGCCAGCACTCCAGGGGCAGGGAACTCTTTGGGCTGTTGAACTATTTCTTTGCTTCAACAGCATCTCTGTCTCTGTCTCTATCTCTATCTCAGTCTCTGTCTCACTCGCTCTCGCTCTCTCGCCCTCTCACTCTCTGGCTCTCTGGAAACTGGTTACTCCCTTCCAACCAGATAAAGGATGTCCCAAGATTGGGTGTGGGCACTGTATCTCCTGGGGTTCAAGGCTGGGATAGAAAGGGGTCCCAGCCCCCTCCTTAGCATTGCCAAGATGTGCCAGCATCCCCCAGGACTTCCAAATGTCTGGGGATTGAACAGAACACAGTCAAAGCCCATTTGGGCAGGCAGAAGTTTGGGAAGCTAGGGGTGTGTGTGAATGGGGTGGGTCTAGAAAGGAGCCCTCCCTCCTGTGTGTGTGGAGGGTGTGCTGATCCTGACTCTTAGCTAGGCCCATTTCTGCAGATTCCATCTGAGAAGACCTGCCCAGGGTGAGCCCTGGGGCTCAGGGGTGGGGGTGGGATTGGCTGAGCTGCTGCCTGTGGTGCCAAGGGTGGCTCCAGCTTGAGATCTCTCAGGGTAACTGTACCACCCCTAGACTGAGGTGGACTGGATGGGCTGGGCTAATGTTGATTAATCCAAGGTCACTGTCATCCCAAGGCTGTCCCAGCTTGGCCAGGGCCCAAGGATTTGTAGGCCTGTGTGGGGTTGAGAAGGTGGACAGGGCTGGCCCACAGGGTGGGTGGCCTGGTGTGACAAAAAGGGGGCGGCCTTTTGAGTTAGGAGGACATGGGGAGGGGGAGGAAAGAGAAGTTGGGCTCCTCAGCGGGCCATGGCTTTGGCAGTGGCCTGTGTCACCTCGCACCTCTCGGAGGGCTCCAGGCACGGTATAATGGAAGATGCAAGAGGCCCTTGGGGCTTTTCTGGGCCCCTGAATCCTGGGGGACCTAGTTACCCCTTCCCCAGGGGCCCTCCCTGTGTGGGGGACAGCAGGGAGGCAGAGAACGGGTATGGTGGGGAGGGCGGCTGGGCAGAGAGCGCCCCCAAGTACCAAGCCCCCCAGCGGTAGGGCAAGTGATGGCGGCGGCGGTGGCGTGGTGAGGGCGGGCGTGCAGTGCGGGCACGAGGGGCATGCACAAAGTCCCCGAGTGTGCGTGCGTGCGTAGGGCTGGCCCCGGTGCCCCCTGCCCAGGGCGGGGCGGGCCGGGCAGGCGAGGAGCCGAGGGCAAGGGCGGGGCGGAGTTTCCCTCCGGCTGGGTTCCCAGTGGGATGAAAAAGGGGCTCAATGGCACCCGGGCCCCGCCCAGAGCGTGGCCGGTTCCGCGGCCGAGGCGGGGCGCCTCGTGTTACTCGATGACAAGGCAGCGGGGCAAGTGCTGCGAGAAGTACTTGAAGAGCTCGGGTGTGGCCCCGGGGCAGTTGGTCAGCTCTAGCTCCTCCAGCTCCTGCAGCTGCACCAGACCGGACAGCCCCGTGGTGGTCAGCAGTGGGCAGCCTGTGGCAGGCGGGGGCAGGGGAGAAGCTCAGGTCAACCGTGGAGGGGGCCTGTGCTAGAGGGCGGGAGTGGGCAGCTCTGGGCAGGGAACCCCACGACGGGTGGAGCTTGCACTGGGCGGGGCTTTGTTCTGCGGCGTGGAATCATAGGTGGGGCCTGCGCTGCGTCAGTGTTTGCTCCTCCTTTAATTTGGACCTGGGACACAGAGAGCCAGCGCCCAGCTGAATCTCCCTAAGGGGTCTGACAGGTCTAAGAGCATCCTACTAGGCGCGCGTGGAGGTCAAGGCACAGAAGGCATGCAGGGGGTCTCACCTGCCAGAGACAAGAGACGCAGACTCCTCATGGCCAGGAGGTGCTTCAACCCGAAGTCCTGCACCTGGGTGGGAGGTGAGGAGGGGGCAAGCTAACTATTTCCACTTGCCTGAGACCTGGACCCGCTAGAGGGGCAGGAGGAGGGATTCAAAACGGAGGTTTCTCAGCCTCAGTGCAGCCAGGAAGCTGCTGGAAAGAGCTAACAAAGACCCTGGGGAGCCTGCAAACCTTGCTTAGGCTGGATGTCGAGTGGGTCCCAGACCCCTGTGGGAACCGAGTGGGGTGGGAACAGGTCACTGGACTATGGGGATGGTACTTTCCCATCGCCCCCCCTCCCACCTATTCCCTGATCCCAGAGGCTCAGGTACCTGGCAGCACCATCGCAGGTAGAGGCTGCGGAGGGACGACATGGTGGACAGGTAGCTGAGGCCAGTGTCCGTGATGCGTACACACCTGTGGTTGCACCAGAAGTGGACTGCCCACCTTACACCAGCTTGCCCATCCCTCAGGTGGGCCTTCCTCCCGCTTGAAGCCCTGCCCTCCCAGGAGTCCCAGTCCCCCACCTGTCTGTGCAGTTACTGCTCACTCCAAGAATACTGAACCACTAACTCTTGTTGCATTTCTGCCTGTACCTGGTGCCTCCCACCACCTCCTTGACCCTCTGCAGCTTAGTCCATGCAAGGAAGCCCAAGGGTTTGGCCCCACCCAGTCTAGGGGCCTAGTTCACCTCGACCCACCCGCCAAGGCCCGGGTGCGAGATCATGCACACCTGTCCAGTACTAGCTCCTCCAGGCGGTGCAGGTCGCAAGCCACATATTCTAGGGCCATATCAGTGATGCGAGGGCACCAGGAGAGGTCAAGGCTTCGCAGCTTTCGAAGATTTTCAGCCACCAGCTCGACACCATCATCAGTGACCTTGGAGCAGCCTGAGAGGCTAAGCGAGGTGAGGTTGGGCAGGCTATGCACCACGTTCACCACACCGTGATTGGTGATCTCCCAGCAGGAGAGCAGGCGCAGTGTGTGTGTGCTGTGCCCCTGGCGTGCGGTGAAGTAGGCCAGTGCTGTGTCCGTCACGTGGTAGGCCTGCAGACTCAGCTCGGCCAGGTTGGGCAGCAGCTGTGAGATGGCTGCGATGGCATCATCTGCCACGTTGATGCAGTCGCTCACACTCAGTGAGGTGATTCGTGCGCTAAGACTGGACCACAGCCCAGCCTCAGTGAAGTCATTGCAGCCGGACAGCTCCAGGCGCACCACCCCCTGCATCTGCTCCAGCATCACCTGTGGGGAGTGATGCCTATCAGAGGTGAGCCTCAATCCCTGGAATTCTTTCCATGGGGCTTGGTGAGGATTGCCTAGCTAGGGTGGAAAGGAGCCCCTGGGAGGTGGGAAGCAATGGTCTCTATGATGTAGACTTGTGCAACCATGCATCTAACTGAACTTTAGGCCAGGCGTTATGACCCATGCCTGTAATCCCAGCACTTGGGAGGCTGAGGCAGGAGGTTTGCTTCAAGTTCAAGACTAGCCTGAACTATATAGTAAAACCCTGTCTCAAAAAAACAAAAAACCAAAACGAAAACGAAACAATAGGGCCAGGGATATAGCTCAGTGGCATAGCATCTGCCTGGTAAGTGCAAAGTTGTGAGTTCAATTCCTGATACCAAAAAAGCAAAAAACAAAAACAATAAAATCAAACTCCGAGGAGTTCTCTTAGAGTGTTTGTTACATTTAAAGAATATTCCAAAAGAGGAGCAGGCCACAGGAGGCCTGGGAGCCTGAACCTCACTAGAGTAGGTACTCCAAGCTCTTTGAACATTATAGTACAGTTCTGGGGACATGGAAGTCTGTCCAGCTGCTCCTCTGACCTTTGCTACTAAGAGATCCTGCCCCAGCTGCCCCTCATCTCTCTCCAATATCCTCTCCACCCAAGACTAGCTGTATGGGCAGGAAGGGCCCTGTACTTAACTGGCTGCTGTTTTTTCACCTTTGCCTTGAATTTTTTTTTTAAACCAGGTGTCAAACTCATGATCTCACGCTTGCCAGGCAGGCAATGTGCCATTGAGCTATATCCCTGGCCCCACATTTCACTTCTTAATAGGTTCCCCAGATTATGTAGTTAGTCCTGCTCCTTTCCTTACCCAAAGCCATTCTCCCTTAGAACACCACTGTGCCAATCTGCTGTTTCGCTTCTTGTGTGGTAAGCCTCCTCTGGGGCCCAGCACCGTCTCACATCCATGCATCACTGCTGCGTGTCTCTACCCTTCCCCAGCCTTATCCCCTCCTGACGAGTTTAGGGCATACCTCTAGGCCAGCATCAGTGATGGTGGAACGCTTGAGGCTCATGGCCTTGACCCCCTTCTTGGAAAGCGCATAGTTGTCAATGAACTCACAGATGTCCAGGTCGGAGACACCAACCAGGCAGAAGCCCTCAAAGCCGCGTGCAGCAAAGCCCTGCAGGTTCACAAACTCCTTCTCGCCACCAGGCAGCACATTGTAGAGCTCCTTGGCATGCAGGACAGGCATGAGGCCTGCCCAGAACTTAGGCTGGTAGAGCACACGCCGCCAGGCCTTGCACACCTGAGCTAACACACACTTCTCACATGCTGAGAAGTACCAGAAGAGGCCATTGAGAATTTTCTCATCTGTGGCTAGTGGTGGCCGCTCTGCTGGGGGTCCAGGCACGGAGGCTGAGGCTGGTCCACCTGCAGGGGAACATGGACCCCCAGCCAGGGCAGCCCGGGAGAGTGGGGTAGCCAGGCTGGGGGGTGGGAGGGTGGGTGGGGGTGGTGGCTGGCAGGGGCGGTTTTTGGCTGCTGGCGTGCCCTTGGTGATGCTGGCTGCACCCAGGCCGTTTGGCTGGCCTGGCAGCTTCACTAGACCGTTTCGAGGCAGGCACGGAGGCTTGGGGTCGCCGTTGACACCGGGACTCGACATCTTCCTCGAACAATCTGCAGATGAGTGGGGGGGGGAGTGGATTTGCTGGTCTCTGAGCAGGCTAAGGAGAGTCACCCTTCTTCCAAGCCCTGGGTACCCACTGTCATGGCATTCCCAGAGCCACCCAATGGAATCTGAGTGCATAGTTCTCCCACCTTGACTGTATGTAGCAGCAAGAGGTAGGCTGGTCATGGTCATGGCACTCATGGTACTGAGCACCTACTGTGTGTAATGGCTGAACCTGCATTGTTCATGGATGCTTTCTGGTGCTCTAGTGCTGAGATTCCCATTTCACCCATGGAAGGATGGAGGTAGAGAGACCAAGTCCCTAGCTACTCCCTTCTCTCCCTCTGATGCCCATTATTAGGGCTGAAAAACTGAAGGAAAGGGTTTGGGATGGTCTCCGGCCTGTCCCTACAGGCGCCAGTGTGGCCCTGTCTGTCTCATGCACCAGCTCCCATGAATATTGGTGCCACAGTAGGGTCTGTGGCTCAGACTCTACCTAAAAAAAGGGCAGGTGTCTCCTGAGGGTTAAATTGGGGGCCAGAGGGAGCCAGGTGTGGTGGCGCATGCCTTTAATCCCAGCACTCGGGAGGCTGAGGTAGGTGGAGCGTTGTGAGTTCAAGGCTGGCTTGGGTTACAACATGAGCGCAAGGCTGGCCTGAGCTACATAGTGCGACCCTGCCTCAAAAAAACTAGGGCTGGGAGTTTGGCTCAGTGGCTTAAGCGCCTGTCTGGCAGGTGTGAGGCTGTGAGTTTGATCCCCGGTGCTGAAAAAAAAAATTGGGGGCCAGCATGGTGAGCCCTGCACACATGCTTCTTTTTCTTCCCAATGCTGGCCCAGTACTGGTGACGGTCCCTGTCTTTTTGCCATGCAACCTCAAAGGGCATGCAAAACCTGCTCTCAGCTCCTCCTCCTCTCCTGCCTGATCAAGATAAACCCTTGCCTCACAGGTGAGTCTTACAGGGCCACCAAGCAGTGTGGGGAGGGAGTGGGGGCTCCCAAGATCTTCTAGGGCTTGGGGTGAGCATCAGAACAAGCAGACCCCCAGGAAGAGAAAGGCTAATATTTCCTTTCCAGCTGAGTTCCCTTCCTGGAGCTTCAAGGCTGAAGAAAGTGGCTGCCTTTCCTCCACAACCTGGGTGATCCTGGGGGAAGAGGACTGGAGCCACCAGGAGGGAGAGATGAGGGATGTCCTGCCCTGGTCTTCTCAGTACCATACTCCCATTGTCTTCCAAGCCCTCTGAGGAGGGTGCTTCCAAGGCTGATCTAGGCTGGAACCTGGGATCTCACTGGTATACATGGTACTAACCCCAACTTTGGGTCCAGAGGCCTTGCTGCTCTGGCAGCCACAGGCCCCCTGCCACCCCAGGTCTCCCTGTGCCACCTCCTTCCCTCTTTCCCAAAGGTATCATTTGAGCCTAGGTGGCAGGACTAGGCTCCCCTGAGGAGGTTCCAACAGCTTAGCTGCCCCTTTACACATACTCATGACCAGGAAGGAGTAGCCACACACTGGCTGGTACAGCGACATCCATCACAACACTTGTAAAGTGCCCACTGAGATAATCACATATTTCTACCTCATAGCATCCCAGTGTGTGGGGGTGGCCATTATTCCCCACGTTTTCAGATAAAGAATCTGAAGCTCAAAGGAATTAGTTTGCCTACAGTGGCAGGGGGTGCCTTTTGCGGGGCCATCCCAGTTTCAGGAATACCAGGGCAAGATAACAGGACAGCAGTACCTCGTGATAGGCTAGGATGAGACCCATGACCAGCACTTCTGTCCCAGCAAGGCACTCTGGAAGTGTACTGGGGATAGAGGTAGCCGCAGCCTTAATACCCTGAGCGGGGGGTGGGGGTGGGGGGAAGAGGGGGGGGGCTCCTTAGGCCCGAGTTGCTTTGGTTTCCTGCCCAGGACGCCCCGCCCACCCGCCCGCCACTGCTTCGCGAAGACCAAACCGGGTTCACTCTGTGCCCAGCACCACGGACAGCGGCCTGCGTCGGGGCCTGGGCTGGCTGCACGGCGGACAGCGGCGGGGGTGGGGCGGTGGACTCTGGCAAACCCAAAGCCTGGCAAACCCAGCTCAGCAGGGAGGAGCCCCAGAGGCAGTAGGGATGGAGGGAAGTGGAGAGAAGCCGCCCGCTCGGCTAAGATCCGGAGGAGGCGGCGGAGGCGGTGCCAGGGGAGAAATAATCCAAGAGCTGTGCCGATTTAGGCTGAAAATGCTCCCAGCCACGGGTGTGCACGTGGAGTGCAGAGATGGGGGTTGCACGTGGATGCTCTGGGTACCTGCAGGGCTCCTTCCGTTGCCCACTGGAACTCACATTTGCATGAGCCCACCTTCCCATCCCTACCCTCTTTCTAGGCCTCAGGGTTGGGCTGGTGAAGATAAGGCACAGTGACCCCTCATCCCACAACCCCATCTGAGGCCCTGGGCCCCCACCTCATGGGAATGGCAACACCTTGGCCCAAAGGTTGACGCTTGGAAGAAAGCCGACCTCACAGTGGAAGACTGGAACCTCTCTCCCAGCTAAGGAGAGAGGGCCTCAAACAAGGCTCAAACAAGGACCTCTCCACCTGGCTCTGGACCTGATCAGATAGTGACCAAGAGCCTGTTTATCATGGATTATAGAGTCCCTTCCTGGTAGTGCTGCTGCTGTCTCCGCTGAGGGTGGCTCCAAGGACCTGATCAGAGTTTCCTGCCAGGATGGGTATGGGTAGTTACCAGGCTACTTAGGGCTGCCTCTCCCTTTAGGAGAACTAGTTTGGGGAAGAGAGGCTTTTGAAAAATATGGCTGAGTTTAGTCAGGTGTGGTGGTACACTCCTCTAATCCCAGCCTCAGGGAAATTGAGGCAGGAAGGTCACAAATTTGAGGCCAGCCTGAGCAACTTAATTTAAAAAGATCCTGCTCAAAATAAATAAAAAATAAAAAGGCCCTGGGATGTAGCTCAGTGTGAAAGCCCTGGGTTCAATCTTCAGTACAAAAAAAAAAAAAAAGATGGCCTAGTGTACATAATTCTCAGGCACAGGCTTGCTGTGCTGTGGTCAGTTTGGAGTGGAATTCTAGGGAGGCTCTCAGCTGGGACAGTCTGTGAAAGGGCTCAAAGTCCTGGGCCAACCCTAGGAAAAGGGAGACAGTAGTCACTACCCATCTTGTCCCCATTAGCCCCAGCCAGAGCCAGGTTAGGGTGCTCCCAGATCTGCTGACTGTGACCTCTGCACTCAACCCAGAGGACTCATTATGACGCCTGAAGACACAGTGGGCCCAGGGGCTTCTGGGAGACCTGAACCCTTGACAGCTTCTAGGCCAACATCCACAGAGATGGCCATGTTGAGCCTACAAGAGCTGTCCCTTCTGTGTGCCACGTTACCTGGTCCTGAGCCCAAGTTGGCCTCAGACCCCTTACTGCCTGGGCATAATCTTGTCCCTGTTTGCTCCAGGGCTTTCTCTCCTTAAGCTAGCATCTACTTCTCCATTCTTCAGTGCTGGATGAGAACTAACCTGCTTTCCTAGTGGGATTCTAAAGTGTGTGAAAAGGCATCTCCAGAGTTTCACTCATCACCCAGGTTATCATCACTGTCTACCTTTCTCCCTGATCAGGGGACTCATTGAGCACAGGCAGCATCACAGATGTGTGGCTTTCGAGCGTTGCTGAATAAATGAACCAATGCACAGATGAATGAATGAGAAATGCTAGGCCCACTGCAGAAAAGGATGCTACTGCAAGATGTCTGAGAGGCTTGAGGGAGGAGTGGTCAGATTTAAAAGGTTGGCAGTCAGGGAGGTGTAGCTAAAAAAGTTATCCCCAGCTGTGATAATGGTCAATGCTCACAAGGGAGGGAAGCTACTGGGGTTGGGACTGGATTGGTACCAGAGTCACTGAGAAAACCTCCAACACCATAGGGGCTTAAATTAGGTCTTGGGATATGCAGATCCCAGGGGAAGAGAACACCTGTGTCTATTTTCTGATAAGTCTTCTGGAGTTGCAGGACTGAGAAGGATAGCTATCTATTCCCAATAGTCTGGCTTGAGCCTAGGGGAGGGAACAGAAATTTCTGCGGGGGAGGCACAGAAGATGTCCTGTCCTGTTCTTTCCAGTATCACATCTCCCATTACTAGCCTGAGTCCTTCACACACTGCCCAACCAGGCTGGGGAAAGCAAGACTCAGGGAGTGAGTTTCCAGAAGTTTCACAAAGCTGTGATTGACCACAAGACATCCAGGCTGTCTGGTTACCAGTTCCTCTGGCCAGGTGTACATCTATAGACCTTTCCTCTGTTGTCTTCTTCAAGGACTCCTGTGTCCTTCTGGGATCTGGGCTGGTAGTCTCTTTAACCATGGCCTCACCCAGCAGGGTCCCCGCCATATCTCTGATCTCAGGGTGCAAGCTACCTACCCATCAACAACCCCACTTTCACTGCCCCCACTAAGGGTCTGTTTCCCCATCTCGGATACCCTAATTTTTTGACAGGGTCTCACTATGTAGCCCAGGATGGCCTTGAACTCTGGAAATCCTTCTGCCCCAGCTCCCAAGTCCCAAAGTGCTGGGATTACAAGCATGTGCCACCAGGCCTGGCCTGACACCCTAATCTTTGTGAGCATCAGGCCTGCTTTGGCTGCTGGAAGGCTTGGCCTCCACAGAACCTGCACTGACCATCTTCTCCTACCTGCTGAGGGTCTTAGAGCTGAGCAAGGCAAAAAGCTGCATGTCAGGATCAGTCTGCAGTAGCATCCCCCAGGGACTGGGGTGACAACCAGGGTAGATGGAGTTGGGGGCGAAGTGCAAGCTGACACATTCTGTGACAGCCCTGTGACTCAGGCACATTCATATTCCTGCCACTTTGCACATGTCAAACATAGTGCCTCCCTCCTGCCCCCAGTTAGAGATGCTTAGGGGTGCACAGGGGCTTTGGCATGGGGAGGCCCATGGCCCAGGGGCAGGTGGGCCTTCACAGAGACCCAAACTGACATCCAGACAGATTGGAATGCTTTGGTCCAGCTCAGAGCACCTCAGTTATGTGAGACTGGGGAGTGGGAACTGGCTTATCTTGGCACCCTGCCCCTGAAGACTATAAGCACCCCCCCAAACCCAGTTGAGATCTCCTAGTCCCTACTGCTTTGAGCAGCTATCGAGCAAGGGAATGTGGCCCTTCTGCACCCTCTGCAGCCAGACTGGCCACTGGCTCTCACTGGTCACTGGCTCTCACTGGTCACCCTCACCATGCCTCTGCAACTGCCTTGGAGGCACAGCAGGGAGCACCCACAGGTGACCAAACAGGGTCTGCAGGCAGTTGAACATCGTCAGCCAATAAGTGCCGTCCTCTATCTCAGGGGGCTGTACCTGCTTCTCAGCAGTACAGGGCTTTCTGGACTCAAGTCCCTTCCACTTGAGGGGGTACTTGTTCTCTCCTCAGTGGGCCTCAGACAGAATAGTACAGGTGCTCACAAAGTGGATATGGGCAGGAGGGGGTGATCCTATCCTGTGAATGTGTTCAGCGATAGAGATGCTAAGCATGTAGACTGGGCCTAAGGTGAGGGTGGCTGGGAACCAGGTACCGGAAGTGGCAGGAACGGGGGCGGCTGAATCTTGAACTACCTATGCACCACCCATGTTTACATGAACCTTGAATTTCTGTTCCCTCTGATGACACCTCATTCAGCTGCATGGCCACCTCTCGCTCCATCAGGCCTCTGGTCTGGCCCAGGGAAACCTCAAATCCTTGTTTCCAGCTCAGCCAGCCCAAGCCTTCTGCTCTGAGGCTGCTGTCCAGCACCTCATCAAAGGGGTGAGCTGTGAGAAAGTCTGTGTCCTGTGGGGCACCAGGGAGGCCTGGTCAGTGGGTCCTAGGACATGGGTAGGTAGTATGGAGGAGGTGCCTGAGGGAGGGAAGCAGGTAAAGTAGCATCTGCCATCTGCTCCTCCTGCTGAGGTCAGACTGCCTGCTCAGCCTGGGAGGGGCTGCGGGCCCGGGAGCCAAGGCTTCAACCATCACAACCTTCTCTCTTGGGACGATGGTTGTGGGACCCTCTGCTGTCACTTAAACTCCCACGAAGATCTAAGATTTCTGCCCTGAAGAATGCCCACTCCCCAGTCTGAGGCCCTCCAGCCTTGGCCAGGGCCCAGGCCTTACTCCAGAACTAAAGACCAGCCAGCCCACTCCTTCTGCCTCCCTCTGTGGGTGGCAGCTTTATACAGACCCATGTCCAGAAGGTGTTCAGAGGAGGGCCAGCACCCTGGCCACAGACCCACATGGCTTCTCTTGGAGTTTAGCTGCATCTAACACCTGTCACGTAGACCCAGGAGCCTTGGGGTCCAGAGCCCAGAGCCCAGAGCCCAGCTAGGTGGGGTGGGGCTTGGGGGTCTGCAATTTTGCATTCTCTTGGAGGCTTTGGTTCCTCCGGTGGCACTGACCCACAGACCTAATCGCACTGAATGTGAGGAGTCGGCCTCGCTGGGGCAAGCCATTGGGGCGATGAGCTTTGAAAGGCCTGGCAGGGATGCAGGCCCCGCGGCCAAGGGATGAAGAGGGGAAGGGGCTGCTGTTACATAAGCCCTTCCCTGGAGATGGCGGCGCAGTCCCAAGCCCCCCTCCCCGCCCCCTCATTGTGGCCGCGGGCAGTAGAGTGTCTGGCCCCCTCCCCTCTCCGTCCCTCAAGCTGGCCGTGCGCGCACACCTTACCTCAGCCTAAGCTCCTGGTTCATGCCACGCCGTCCCCCGGGCTACCTCGCGTCATGGGGAGCCCAGCATGGGCGCCGGCGAGCGTGGAGGCGACCGAGGCGCTGGACTGGCCGGCAGGGCCCGGCCGCGCCCTGCACCCTACGTCTCGGCCTGGCCGGGCCCCCTCGGCCGCGCCCGGAGCGGAGCCCCCCGATGGGAGAGGATGGCCGCCCCGAGCCTCCCACCGGGGAGGCTGAGACTGTACCCAGATAAATAAGGCCGCTTTGCAGGGAGCCGAGCGGGCGCCTCCTCCCGCCCCTCACCCTCCTCCCTGCGCTCCTCCTCCGCGCTCCTCCCCACGCTCCTCAGCCGCCGCCGGCGGCACAGCGCGCGCCCCCCACCCGGCCCAGAGAGCCGTGCCTTCGCTCGCTCCCGGAGTGAAGACCAATCGGAGCTTGTGAGCCGGGCGGGGGCGCAGACGATGCCGAGCCCCGCCCTGCCGCTCCCCCGCGCCCTCTGCGCAGCGCCGACGCCAACGGGCACGCGCCAGGCTTTGCTCGCCCAGGCACCCGCTTCGCCGCGGGCTCCCGCACAATAACAAACGCGCCTGGCGTCGCGTCCGACAGGGCAGGAGAGTGGAGGCCAAGGCGAGCGGCCAGAGAGAAGCAGTCGGACTGCGCCCAGCGGGGGCGACCTGAAACCCTTCGGGCAGAGAGCCTAGGGCCCCTGGAGCGGGCAGTTAGTCCTAGAGGTGCGGGGCCCAACAGGGATGGGGTCAGCCCCACACGTCCTAGTTCGGGGATGTCACCTGCTGGGACGAGAAAAGGGAGTGCTGGCCAGCTTGAAGAGGAAAGACGCTCCGACCACCATCTTCCGCACCGCCCCCCCGCACCCCCCTCCCGCGCCGCCAGGTGGCTCATGCCTGTGCACTTGCTGCGGGCCAGGCCCTGCAGGCTTTCGATGGAGAAAGTCTCACACCTGCAGAACCGTGCAAACAAGTGACTAAACAGATCATTTCAGAGACGGTAATGAAAGTTCGAGGTGTTGGGACAGTAACCTCGGGGAGGTGGTGGTAACTCCCGAGGATGTCATATGCCAGTTGAAACCCCAAGGATGAGAGGGAGGAGTGGTTAAGGAAGGGGTGTGCAAAGGTCCTGAGGCCTTAAAGAGCCTGACAAGTTCCTTCTGGAATGGACCAGAGGTCAGGTAGCCACTTCGATTCAAGAAGGGATGGGCATGAGGGTCCACTGGAGGACTCTTGTCATGGCTGCTGTCCATGCCACACTTCACAGCAGGCTCAGAGCCAGAGGATGGGGGCTAATGGCGCCCCGAGGATAGGGGAGGGACAAAGTGTGGGGAGAGCAGAGTCGGGTCTTGGAATCAGTGTAGAGCTGCAGAGCTGAGAGTGTCTTAATAGAAATGAAACCAGCTGGTGCCAGTGGGACTGGACTGCGATCTGGGGTCATTGGAGAAACCAGGCTGACTGGACCCTCGTGGGACTGTGGTAATGCTGTCCTTGGTATGGGGCCCTGGACAAGTGCAGCCATTTGTATGGCTGGGCTCTGACACTCATGGCCTTGAATATGGATAATGAAGGTAAGTTGGTGTGGGACCAAGAGAATGAGATTCTTGAAGACACTGGGATGACAAGAGAGCTGTCATTCAACCTGCCCACTTACCTTTGGGCAGCAGCTGCCACCACCTACTGTGAGCAGGTATGGATGCTAAGTGGCAGAGAGGGTTTCCCATCAGACTCTAAGGGCCTCAGAGTAAGTTGCGCTGTGCTGAGACCTACTACCCTGGCTTGGGCAAATAGACACAGCCAAATTGGGCATGGGCAGAGGTCAGGACACGCAGAGGCATCAGGGTCACACAGCCTGGAAAGGGCACCAAAAAGACTCTGAGCTATGATGGCGTTTATTCAGAGGGATATTGGTGAATACTGTTTGCGAGGCATGTTCTGCCTCCTCAGCACCTGCAAACCCACCTGGTTCCCTTCATCTCTTGTCACCTCTCCATATCACACGCCCTTGTCTTTCTGCATGGCTTTCAGCAGCTACTCTTCACTAGTCTCTCCACCCCTCCCCAACCTGTTCTCAGGAGTCAGGGGCCATTTTACAACACAGACATGGTTCTTTCCCTTCCAGGGCTCTGTTCATTCTTTGCTGCATTCTGCAAAGCCCTTTGTATCTGTCACTGCTGGCCACAGCCTCCCTTCTACCTGGGTATTTGAGCTTCTGCCACACTGGCCAACTTCTGAGGCCAGGAGGTTGCCATGTCCCTCAACTGTAGCACCCCCTTGCTGCCTGCTCTTGGGTGCTTCTATTTGCCCCTTAGAACTTGGCAAATGTCGTTTTCGCTGGAAGTCTTCCTTTTCATGCCCTCCTAACACCAAGAACCTCCTCTTTTCAGCCTGTGTCCTAGTGGGCTGGTCACTGACAATACCCAGAAGGCCCAAGTGGGGTTTCTCCTCTCATTGCTCTGCCCCTGGCTACCCAGCACAGCACAGGTGCTGGACACACATGTAGTGAGTAAGGGATGGACAGATGCCTAACCGTGAGAGGTTGCCACACTGGGACTGTAGACCACCTCTGTGGTGGATGGCCCCATTTTGAAAGATGCCTTTAGAGAGCCCCCAGAGAGATTTGGCTGCTCAGTGACCTTTAGCATCCTCAGGAGAGTGTAGGGTACTGCTTAGCTCAGCTCAGTGAGGATGATCCCTCCCTCCATCAGTCGGTGGTGGTGGGGGATCCAACAGCACCTAAAGCACCCCTCCACTGGACCATATCTCACCTGGAGGAGCCCTTGGTGGAAGTACCTTCCCTCCTGGACCACATCTCACCTGGCACAGCCCTTCTCTGAAGAACCTTCTCACTTGTAGGACCTGGACCACATCTCACTTAAGTACTCCTCACCTGGCACAACCCTTCACCTGGAGACTCCCTCACCTGGAACACATCTCACCTGGAGTACCCTTTCTTCTGGAGTACCCTTCACCATAAGACTCCCTCCTTTGGAGACTCCTTTACTTGAAACACATGTCACCTGGAGATCCCCTTACCTGGAGCACCCTTTGCCTTGATATGTAAGCACAGAGGATTCCTCTGTGTCTAGGCAGGTGTGTGCGTGGGGGTCCTAGCTCTAGTCAGAGGTTGAGAATCAGAGGCTGCTGACTTATCTGGTCCAAAGGTCTTGGAAGGCAGTGAGAGGGAACCACAGCCACATCAGGATCCAGGACAAGGGCTCTGAACCTACTCCGAGTTTTGTCACAGGATGCCCTTAGGCATATCCTTGGGGACTCTGGTGTGGAAAATGTCCCCTGAAGTCACACTCTGAGCCAAATCCTCTCCAAGTATCTTCCCCACTGAACCTCTCCTGGGAAGTGGGTCTCCATAGGGTGGTGCCTCCTGAAAGTCTCAGCATAACACTGGGGAGAAGCTCCTACCCTAGATCAAAGTGATTCATTCTGTGGCCACATGGGCATTCTGCCCTCCATTACCCCTGCCCAGAAGCAGAAGCTGGAGAGCCCTTAGCAGAGGCAGATGGGGCACCAGGCTGAGGATGCTTTGGTGCCCTGATCACGCCATTGCCAGAAAACATGTCATGAAATGAAAACTTTGTAACACAGGAGTGGAGTGACCGAAGTAGCTGCAGGTGATGATACTGGGCCTTTCTGCTGCCCTCAACTACTTCTCTGGCCTGGCCCGCCCCCTGTCAAGGCTGAAGATGACTCAGGGCCCAGCTGTCACTGCAGCAACACATTTTGTCGCCTAGCGATGGCGGTCTCCCAGCAACGGTCGTTTCCTAGCAATAGGATATTTTCCCGGTCCTGGCTGGAGCCAGCAGCTATTTTTAGCTTGGTTGCAAATCAATCAGCAGCTGCATTTTGGGCTCCTTAGGAGAAGCAAGGTGTGTGTGTGTGTGTGTGTGTGTGTGTGTGTGTGTGTGTAGGGGTGTTTCTTGGCAAAGGGAGAAAAACACCCAAGATAGGGATCTTGCTACCTAGTCCCCTGAGGTGCAGCGGTGAAGATAGGAGAGGCCAGATTCCATGGAGATGGGCAGGACCAGAGGTTGTGAAGCCTGCCTGGGAGAGGGGGCAGTGGTAACTTGTGGGATCTCTGGGAGCTCCTTTTCAAGGCTGCTGGCATTTTGTTGTAGTCAGGATTTAAAAGGGAAAAAGTCTGATACAGGACCCATAATTTATATGATTATTTTATAATATTCACCCGAAGAGTCAAATGCAAAAGAGTGCAGGAGATCTGTCCACATACTAGAGACCCAAAGAATCCAGCTGAGGGCCTGGATCCCACAGCAGTGTCCTCCATGAGTCCAGCTGAAGACCTAGAGTCCATGGCAATGTCTCATGCAAGTCTGTATCAAGGGTCTGCAAAGGCCCAAAGGTGAGTGGTGGAAGATAGAAAGTCTGTGCCAGCAGGCTGAAGGATATGCACTAGAGCCAGGGAGCAATGTTCGAGGTAAGGGCCAGAGCTCCCCCGAAAAGAACAGCCATCGTCAGTGACAATGAAGACCTGAGCTCCTCAGATGATGAGAGCAACTGAGTTCATATCAGGAAAACCAATGTGACGAGCTTCTCCAGGAGAATCAACAGCATGAGCTCTTCTCCTCAAATTCTCCTTTTATGTTGTTGGCAACAATCCCCAGGTGAGCTTTCTACACCCAGAACCGTGCTAATTCAGTTCAGCTGGCTGTGACAAGTTGAGCATTACTTAATCCACCACACTTTTATTTTATTTTATTTTATTTATTTATTTACTTTTTGCGGTACCGGGGATCGAACTCACAACCTCACACCTGCCAGACAGGCACTTAAGCCACTGAGCCAAACTCCTGGCCCTGGTTTTTTGAGGCAGGGTCGCACTACGTAGCTCAGGCAGGCCTTGCACTTACGTTGTAGCCCAAGCCAGCCTTGAACTCACGACACTCCTCCTACCTCAGCCTCCAGAGTGCCGGGATTAAAGGCGTGCGCCACCACGCCCGGCTTCACCACACTTTTAAATTCTGAGGCTCTGTATATCAAACCAGGCAAGTTGCCCTAGGCCAGTGCTCATGGTGAGTGTTACTAGAACATATTAGTGGGTGTCATGTTACCTCCTAACCCTCAATGGTGGAAACTATCTCCACTGTTCCTAGCCATCAGCTCCACCAAGAAATACATCATGTTCCCTAGCCAGACAGCACGGACCCAGCACATTCCTAGTTGGTGGGGCCTGGGCATCATGGGACCAGTTGGGGACACATGAAGGGCTGACCTCAAGTCACGAAATCTCTCCTTTGCTGGGTTGCTAGTGAAATGTGAGACCCAGGCTGCGGGGTCTTGGGTAAGAGGGAGACCTTACTTCTCTATGGGCTTTTTCACTGTGTCCTCAGAAGCTCTCTCCATTGGTACCTTGAGGCTAAGCCCATCTGCCTTAGCCAGTGGACCTTGCAGGGTTGGCCTTGTTCACTCCCCTTCCATTCACCTTTTGCAGTCCATGTTTGCTCAAAGTTTCTTTGCCCTAGGGCCTTTGACCCCCTCTCCATCAAAACTGCTCTCTGTTGGTGTTGCTGTGGGGGTTCTAGCCAGACCAGCTGCCTGCCTTGTCAAGAATGCTCCTTGTCTGAGCCAAGCATTCCCCTGTCCTCTACTGCAGGCAAGCCACCTGTCTCCCATTGTGTCCCTGCTGGTAGGTGCACTGCCTACCCCTGGCCTTGCTCAGGGTGGGTCCATCCCTGTTAAGGTTTGTGTCTAGATGTCCCCTTGAAGCCTCCTGTGGTCACAAGGTGGCTGAATCTAGAGTTTGTGATTCGTTTACTGTCTAGTGCTGGGATTGGGAGTGTGAGTGCTACACCCACCCTAGGGTGTGTAGCCTGCGTACGATATAAGGAAGGAAAAGAGGCTTGCGTTTGCTCTTGTTGCTTTTGTTGCCTTTTGCAGCCATGAATGGTTGCCCCTCTGCCATGTGCCACCTTGCCTTGGAGCCATCAGATTATGTACTGAAACCTCTATGAACTGTGAGCTAAATGAATGTTTTCTCCCTTAATTTTGGATGTCAGGTATTTTGTCTCAGCAATGAGAGAAAAGTAACTAACACAAGCTCACTGTAGAAGCAGCATTGGAGCCCTCAGCCTGACAGCACCTGTGTCATAGGGTAATGCCTGTGATGGGTCACCTGAGAGTTACCCATACAGGGACAGAGGCCTCCACTGCTTGTAGCCAAGCACCCCATCAAGCTGCAACTCCAAGGCCCCTCTGCAGAAGCCAGCACAGACACCAGGATTCAGGTCTCAGACTGGACTTCAGGCTGGCCACCTCTTATTGGGCCAAAGGGCTTTAGGATACTGATGTCTGTGTGACCAAATTTAGGCAGAGGAGCAGTCTGGAGAAAGAGACCAATAATTCTGGTCTCCTTAGTTTCCCAGAGCATGGCCAGAAACCATGCACCATGCCCACCTTCCTGAGGCACATCCTGAGGAGGTTATTGAGTCCTTCCTGGTTCTGTCATTTTGACTTAGGCAAGAACAGGGAGAGGCCACTTTTTTGGGGGGGGGTCATAGCACCTGAGGGTCTGGAGCTGGGGACACTCAGGGAACCCCCAAACTGTAGGTAGTTGGGAGAGTTACCTGAAATTTGGAAGTCATTCATTCACTTATCCACTTATTTATTCTCTAGGTGTTTTGAGTACCTTTATCTAGGTGAATCAAGTTTTATACCCACAGTAATCCAGGTCAGACATGGCATTCTGGATTCCCTGCCCAAGGGTAGTAAATGTCTGATGGCTAGTGATACCCACATGCTTCCCCAGGTGTGGCAGGAGCTGTGAGAAGTGGCATCTGTCCAGGTCTTCTCCCATGGTGACAGTATCATTGGCAGGCTCCTAAAAGATGTGGCTGGAGTGAAGGGCAGAGGGCAAGGCAAGTCTAGCATTGAGGAGGCATCTTGAGCCAGCTGTGTGTCTCTTGCAGACCAGGTACATGACTCTTCCAGACCAGGTCACCCCTGGAGAAACCTCTTGCACCCATGACAGTGGCCTCTCCTCTAGCCAAAGGCTGGGGTAGGAGGTTAGGAACATGAGGCTGTCCAGAGGCCGATCTGAGGCTGACTCATCACAGTGCCACCAGAGGGTGCCTGGAGCCCACTGTCTGCCTCAAAGGCTTAAACTAGGGTGGCCATTACCTTACTGACCACCAAGTAGCAGCTTTGTAGCTTCTGGGCCAGCACAGCTGTGGTAGCCAACTGAGGTATCCACCTCCTCTGTGAGTTACCTGTGTGCCTGCTCTGTCCCCACTGTAACTAATCCTTTCCTCTCTTGCTTTTTTCAGCACTGAAGATGGAGCCCAGGGCCTCATGCGTGTCAGACAAGTGCTCTACACTAAGCTATACTCTACCCTTTTTGAGACAGGGTTTCACTAAATTGCCCAAACTAGCTTGGAACTTGCCATCTTCCTGCTTCAGTTCTCCCAGCAGGTGGGATTACAGGTATGCCCAACTATGCCCTGCCTCTTTAATTCTATCTATCCATTTTTAAGACAAGATCTCACTACATAGTTAAGGCTAGCCTTGAATTCAGTATTCAAGGCCAATCTTTTTAAAAATTTTATTTTAAAGGAAAAAAATTTCAAAGTAAAATAATAGGAGAGTAACAATGGTTAATACATTGCATATTGTTATCTTTTTTTTATTTTATTACTAATAATAACAATGATCAGAGTAAAGCAAAAGAGAGAGAACCATATTGGGCCTCGAAGACAAGACAGAAGAGAATCCCCCGTACTTGCTACATTGCCTGCTGTCACCTTCCAAAGAGATGCTCAGGTTGCTGCCCAGAGGCCTGCAAAATCTAGGAAACAATATTAGCAAAAAGTTGGTTGATGTTCCTTGGTTGCTATCGATTTAGCCAGACCTCTGAAACAGCAGGTTGCTGATGGGTGTGTGTGTGTGTGTGTTTATCCCTGATTCCAAGCCTGCGTGCTGGTGCCCCTTGGGTCCAGCGGGCCGGGCCCCGCAAGGGGCCCTTCTCGTTCTCCTCCAGGGTCCCGGGGTCAGGACCCCGAGGGCGGTTCATTTGCATCCTGGTCCGTGTCTGTGCCGCCCGGGCCACTGGGCCCGGGCTCTGCAAGGGGCCCTTCTTGTTCTTCTCCAGGGTCCCGAGGTCAGGACCCCGGAAGGCAGTACATTTGCATCCTGGTCGGTGCCTGAGCGGTTCGGGCCCTGCAGGCCGGGTCCTGCAAGGGGCCCTTCTCATTCTTCTCCAGGGTCCTGGGGTCAGGACCCCGGAGGGTGGTTCATTTGTGTCTTGGTCCATGTCTGTGCTGCTCGGGCCGCTGGGCCCAGCGCATATTGTTGTCTTTAAATTAGTTACTCAGAATACAAGATATATAATATTGTCCAAGCAAAAGTCCAAACCTTTCTTTTCAATGAACTAAGAGAAATTAATAGTATAACTATTGTAATTTATATATATATATATATATATATATATATATATGCTTTTCCCTTCCTTCGTTTCTCCTTTCCCCCATCCCAGTTTCTCTTTCCTTTTGAACAGTTTCTTCCCATTTTACAATATCTATTGTACATTTGGGATCTTATTTACACTTTCAGCTTCTCACACTAGGGAAACAATATGTTACACATGTGAGTTTGCTTTATTTCACTTAGGAGTATGGTCTTGAGTTGCATCCATTTACCTATAAAAGTCTAAAGTTTATCCACTTTTATGGCTAAGTAGTACTCCATTATATGAAAAGACCACATGTTTTTTATCTATTCCTCAGTTGATGGGCATTTGGGTTGTTTCCAAGATCTAGCTATTACAAATTGTGCTGCTATAAACATGGGTGCATATATATAGCTGTGGTATGATATTTTTAATTCTTCTGGGAAGATACACAGAGGGTGAATAGCTGGGTCACATGGGACCTCTAATCCTTTTTTGAGGACTCTCCATGCAGATTTCCACAGTGGTTGCACCAGTCTACATTCCCACTGACAGTGGAGAAGGGTTCCTTTTCCCCTCCAGCCCTTCCAGCATTTGTTACTGGTTGATTTTCAAGGCCAGTCTTAACTGCATAGTGGGACCCTGTCTCAAAAAATTGTTATTACTGGATGCTGGAGATTGAACTCAGGAGCTTGCACATGTCAGGCATGTGGTCTATCACTAAGCTATAGTCCCACCTCATTGTAACCAAAGAGAGATATATTAGCGTTCCTATGCTGGGAAACAATACCATCTTTTCTCTGCTGTGGTCTCATGCTGTGATGTTTCTGCTTTGGCTACAGCTGACCATTGACTGAATCCCCAAAACTGTGAGCAAAATTAAATCCCTCCTTTAAATTGTGGGGGTGGGGTATTGTGCAGTTTGGTAGTGTCATGTACATTCTCACTGTTGTAGACCAATCTTCAAGACTCTTTCCATCTTTCCAAACTGAAAATTATGCCCATTTTGACTTAGTAAATATCTTCTAGGTTCATCCATATTATAGATGAGAATTTCATTCTTTTCTATCTTAAATAATAATAAACCATGATGTGGATACCACACATCGTTTATCCACTTACCTGCTGTTCTGGGTAAAAATTGTCAATTTAGCCAGGTGTGGTGTGCACATTTTTAATCCTAGCACTTGGGAGGGTAAGGCAGGAGGATCACTATGAGTTTGAGGCCAGCCTGGGCTATATAGTGAGATCCTGTCTCAAAAAACACACAAACGAAAAAACAAAACAAAAAACAAAAAAACCTGATTCACTTGTGGATTAGTAAAGCACACTTCTGGGTGTGTCTGGGTGGATCATGGAGATGTGAACTTGGGTACTACCAGTATATATGGTCTCTGGTCCTTTCTTGCCTGGCAATGTTCCTAAGCGGTTTCCCAGCCACCATGAACTAAGCATATTTTTTTCTCTGACATATCCTTCTCCCATGGTGTTTCTGCCTTGGAGCCAGTTGGCCATGGACTGAATCCCCTGAAGCTGTGAGCAAAATTAAACCTCCTCTTTAAATTGTGGGTGTTGGATATTGTGTCCTAGCACAGGAAAGTTAATGCACCTGCCCTTGGATACTTGAGATATTTTGGTCTTTATTTCCTATTCTGACCCCCTTGGGGCTCTCATTGGCTTGGGAAGGTTCTGGGGCCAGGGGAAGGGTAACCAGTGCTTTGCAGGGGATTCAACGGACCCCTCCTATTGGGGCCCTTGACATCTCTCTGATGTGATACACAGCCCAGGGCAGCAGGAAGACTGGGGGGCAGTGAGCTGTATTTTCACACCTATCTGCTGCAGAGTCCCTGGCTCCTGTACACATCTAGGGTTTCCTAACTGCTTGAACCCTTCAGGACTGCCTGCTGGGAAGCCTACTACTCCCCTAGCCTAATTCTGGGCATTTTTGAGTATAACTTCATGACAGCTGATCAGGATCAATGGAGGCCTGCCTCTGTGGTACAGGGTTCCTTCTGCTCACCATTCCTCTGTCAAAGGCCTCCCTGGCACTGGTGCTAGCCCTAGTGAGCCAGTTTCTTCACTATTCATTCAACAACCATAGCATGTACAGCATGCTATGGTTTGAGAAAATGTTGTTGCCAAAAGGGGGTCCGCCCTGCCTAGGCTGTTTAGTTCAGAGCTTGCCACGGGCTTTCTGCCAGCTGGACTTCCCAAGGCCAGCCAGCATTGGCCCCACCCCACACTGGGCCACAACTTCTCTTTCCTGGGGTACCAGGTGGGCGCCATGTGGGCTAAAAGCTCAGTTCCGACCCTCAGGGAGAGCCACTCACACTCCAGAGGTTCCAGTGGACTACGGCCCTCCAGCCCCCACCCCACCAAGGTCTCTAGAGCTAGGGACAATGCCCGGACCAGGCAAGGGAGAGGAACAGCGAGGTTGGGGAGACTGCACTTGCCTCCCGCCCTCTGGAAGCCCTGGCAGTGGACCATCCTCTAGCTGCGGGTCCACTGGTCCTCGGTGATTGGCTGGAAGTTCCGGAGCCCTTGGCTATTGGCCACGAGCCAAAGTCCCGCCCCGTACTCCGGAGCAGGCCACCGGCTGGAGGCATTCAGCGCCTAGCGAGCGGCCCCCGAGGGAGGGGCGGCGCCGGACTGGGCTGTGGCACCCCACCCCGGGGTTGCAGCCCTGGACCCCCCTCAGCCAGTCCTCCGCGCATCTCCGCGGCATGCCGCCCCCCATGCTGTTCTGCGCGCTTTGCTGCGGACTCCTGGCGGCATCCGCGCATGCAGGCTACTCCACAGACCGCTGCAGCTGGAGGGGCAGGTACTGGCCACAGGGAGCCGGCCGTGTCCTCTCAGAGGGGCGGGGGACGGCGTCGCGCCCTCTTTGGGTTCATTTCCCTGGAGTCAGGGCAACGCCGAACTGCAGCCACTGCTGATGGAGAGGGGTGTGAGGCGTGGGCAGCGGGCTCAGGCCCTTTGCCTCAGCGCCACCGTCCTGTCCCCAGTGGCCTGACCCAGGAACCGGGCAGCGTGGGGCAGCTGGCCCTGGCTTGTGCGGAGGGCGCCATCGAGTGGCTGTACCCGGCGGGGGCGCTGCGCCTGGCCCTGGGCGGCCCAGACCCCAATACACGGCCCGGAGTCGCCTGCTTGCGTCCCTTGCAGCCTTTCACTGGCGCCCAGGTCTTTGCTGAGCGCACAGGCAGCACCCTGGAGCTGCTACTGGCTGAGGGCCCGGGCCTGGCTGGCGGGCACTGCGTCCACTGGGGTCCCCGCGAGCGCCGGGCCCTCTTCCTACAGGCCACCCCGCAGCGAGACATCAGCCGCCGCGTGGCTGCCTTTCGCTTCGAGCTACGCGAGGATGGGCGTCCAGAGCTGCTGCCCCAGGCCCCCGGCCTTGGTGTGAACGGTGAGGGGCCACGGGGGTGGGAACCAGTGGGAGTCAGAGTAGCCCCTACCTGGGCCTGGCCAGAATGGGCCCTGTTATCACAAGGGCCCCAATGCCATGGGCAAGTGGGAGGCATTGGGGAGAGCCTGCCTTCTCTCCTTCCTGCTCAGGATTAATTTTAGGGAAAAGCACGCTGGGTGAGTGCAGGAGAGGATGGTCAGAACTTGGGGCCTCTGGCCCCTACAGGGGTGGAAGAGGGGTGGAGAGAGAAACTCAGCGGACAGAGCTGTCCAGTGCTCCCTGGCCTGGCAGTGACCTCATGCCCCTCCCCCAGTCCTGCCAACAAAAGTCCACTGTGCTGTGAGTCACCATGGAGACACTCTTGCCTCCCTGCAGGGCACCAGGCCCAGCTCTTTGCTCTTCTGGAGGCTGCAGCCTGACCTTGCAGGGCATAGGGCTCTTGCTTTTTTGCTTCTTTAGGCCAGGGATGCAAAACGCCAGAGCCCCCATAACCTGCTGCTGCCCTAGCTGCACTGTTGCTCTTTGGACCTCAGGAGTTGGCTCTGGGAGCTCAAAGGTTCCTAAGTATTGATGCATGTGCAATGGGGTACAGGTGTGCAGGATGCTGGAGCTCCAAGTGGGCAAATGTTGTGGCCCCTAGGCCTGTGTCTGTACATTTGTACCATGGAGGCTTGTGCCTACCACACATTCCCTGTACTTCAGTGTTGTGAGCACACCGGCTCAGAAGTCTGGCACTAGCTCCCCCAACTCCCATTTCCTACTGTGGGTGGTGATGGGGGACCACAGGACTTATGCTATCCTCTGCATGCCAGGTGCCTGCAGGCCTTGCAGTGATGCTGAGCTTCTCCTGGCTGCATGTACCAGTGATTTTGGTGAGTGTGCTCATTGTGGCAGGAGCCTGGAGGTTCTCCTCCATCCCAGAATGCTCAGCACTGGCCAACATGTCTCCCCATAGTGATCCATGGGACCATCCACCAGGTTGTTCATGATACAGAGCTCCAGGAATCTGTCATCACCGTGGTAGCCTCTCGTGTCCTCCGTCAGACGCTGCCACTGTTCCTGGTGGGGGGCTCCAAGGGCCAGAGGCAGGCCTCCATTCGAACACTGCTGCGCTGTGGTGTCCACCCTGGCCCAGGCACCTTCCTTTTTATGGGCTGGAGCCACTTTGGTGAGGCCTGGCTAGGCTGTGCTCCCCGCTTCCAGGAGTTCAGACGTGCCTATGCAGTTGCCCATGCTGCCCACCTCAACCCCTGTGAGGTGACATTGGACTGAGCCTTCCTCTGGGGCAGGGTGCTAGGGAGGTATTTGTGGGAGGGGAGGTGGGGAGACAGTGGCCCCCAGGTGCCCAGTGCTTCTGAGGCGATAATAAGAACATTGATCATACCAGCCACTGTAGAACTGGCCTCCTGTGGCAAGAGCAGCCCTGGACCTGTCTCATGTCATTTAATCTTTTATCTGCTTCCCCTGCCTACCTCTTCTTAGTGGTGACCTTTGGCTTATTGACATGCTCCTGTAGGACTCCTTATCAGGATGCTTCTAGGGCTCAGAGCAGGAGTGGAAAAGCTGCCAGTTCCTAATGCGTGAGGTTGTTGGGGTCCCTTTGGTGGCCTGGGGGGGCAGGTTGGCAGACATCACTGTTGGCTCTGGGCTAGGCCTGTGAGAGAAGGGGGTTGGCAAGGTGCCAGTTCTCTCAACAGTTGCTGTGAGCCACAATCATCTTTGGCCTGGTCCTGCCCTTGGGGAAGAATGGGCCCCTCTGTCCAGAGGACCCTGCAACGTGCCGAGCATCCAGATGCAGGGTGTGAGGTGTCCACCACAGGATCCTGCTTGTTGCCTGTTTCCGGCAGGCAGGGTGCACAATAGGGTCTCTAAGGACTGTTTCCCACCACTGGCCCCATTGTTGCTTTCCCTGCCTTCCTCCTCAGACTCTCCACCACATAAAGGGGTAGCAAGTTTCTGGAGAAAGCTCAGAGCCCCATGGCTGACAGCCCCTGGGTAGAAACCTCTCACCTCATCCCCTCAGTTCCTGGGAAAGAGCTCAGAGAACCCCTAGGCTGAGTCCCAGAAATGGCTTTCTATTCTTGCCTGTCCTCACTAGGGAAGCGGTCAGGGATGGAGTAAAGGCCAGAGGCCCTGCTGAGGCTGAATGGATCCCTTAACTTTTAGGCAAGAAACAGGCTGGGAGAGGAGCAAGGCTGTACAGGGCCCACAAATCCTTGTTCTAGACTGAGCTGACAAAGGCATCCTGTATGTGGACACTCAGTGGGTGACTCCAGTGTCCACCCAGGAACCCCCATGGGACAGCCATCCCCCCCCTTTTTAATTAGTACAGTTCACAGTATATTATGATCATATTGCTTGTGGGGAATTGGTACAACTATATAACTCAATTATTTTATCCCCTTCCCCTCCTCCCTCCATCTCTTGGTCCCCAGGGATAGGCTGTTTTAAAGTATACATATGGATGCCTGCTCACTGGGATGGGCCCTGGGCTTAATCTGCAGTACCACACACAGAGAAAAAAAAAGAAGAGTGAAGATGAAGGCTGGGGGCTACAAAAGTGGCCTGTGAGCTGGGTGTGATGGTACATGGCTATTACCATACCATTCCAGAGGCTGAAGCAGGCAGATCACTGGGAATTTGAGGCCAGCCGGGGCGACATACATAGTGAGTTCAGGGCCAGCCTGAACTATATAGTGAGGCCCTTTATCAAGAAATTAAAAAAAAAAAAAGTGGCCTGGGGACCCTGTGTAGGCCAACACCTCCAGGTGCATGCATACTCTTACAGATAGAGCCCCTTAGCTGTAGGATGCCCAAAGGCCAAGGAACAGAGTTTGGTGTGAATGTGAGGGAGTGGCTAAGTGCAATGTCAAAGGCCTTTCAGGTGCCAGGCACTACTTTGGAAGTAGGAATAATGCAAGGAACAGCAGAGCCAAGAATGGGTACCTAAGCCCTCCCACCCCTAGAGCTCAGTGAGCACTTTTCTTTGCCTGGGATGGCCCAGTGACAGCCCCTGAGGAGGCTTTCCTGCCATTTCCTGCTGTCCAGCCAACATGGTCCTTCAGCTGGCTTAGGCTGGAGTCAATGTGTAAGCAAGTGTATGAGGGACTGGTCTTGGGCATACTTACTTTGTCTGAAAATAGCCTCATTTTTGCTGAGATTCCTGACTAGGTCCATGAACAGCTGAGGAGCCAGAACAGGGTGTGTGTATCCACAAGCCTCTGACACTGATGGGCATTTGGCTTTAACATGGGGTGGGGAAGTTGACCCACAAGCTCCCTGACCCAAGGCTGCTATTCCCCTTGCCTCTACCCCAGGGTTTTACCACACGCCCCTAAGTTTTTTTGTTTTCTGGAGGAGGGCGATCTGCCCCTCTCCTGAAGATGCCTTTCAACCCATGCTGGGCCAGCTGCCAGAGCCCAGCCTCTCACATCCGGCTCCCCTCCCACCACCCTCACTATAGAGCCAACATCTGTCTTCTTGCCCAAAAAATCTTTCTTTGTCAAACCCCTCCTCTTTGCCCCTCTCCTTCAGACCCCCCTCCCTCACGCCCATCCCCCATTTCCTGCCTGACCTAGCAATGGGAGGAAACCCAAAGCCCGTTCTCCCTGGGGGCGCTCTGGGTCTGGCTGGCTTCCAAGGTGACCCGGAGTCCGAGACAGTCACACGGGAGCTTGGCTATGGCTCAGGGCCTGCAGGAGTGGGCGCTTTCCCGTCCCCGGAGAGCCAGTCCCTGTCTGCTTCTGTGCACCTATCTCTCGCGCTAGGGTGTGTTCCACGAGGTTGGGCACTCATCCCCCTCCCGGGGCCCCTGCAACACAAGTCCCAAAGAGCCACCCGCCGTAAACTCCGAGCAGGGGGCGGCAGGGTAGACCCTGACCGTAGGGCACAGCTGCCGGAACCCAAGCGGGGGGCCTGGGTTGAGCCGGACGGAGCCAAACGCTTGACGGACCAGGCGCGCGTGCCCTGTAGAACTTCCGGCGTCTAGCCACCGCCTCCGCCCCATCTGCGGTTGCGGCCACGGCCCCCCACCTCCGGTCGGCACGGGGCGGACAGGATAGGAAGGGCGGCACGCTCCAGTTCTGGGCTGGGGCGAGGGTCTTGGGACGACCCTGAGCCACATGTGCCGCAGCCATGGAGCACGACGACCCAGGCGAAGCATTGACTGAGCTGCGCGAACGACGCCTGGGCGCGCTGGAGCTGCTGCAGGTGGCGGCTGGATCCGGGCTAGCCGCTTACGCTGTGTGGGCTGTACTGCTTCAGCCGGGCTTCCGTCGGGTGCCGCTGCGGCTGCAGGTGCGGGATGGGCTGGTCGGTGGGAGTGGCAGAGCCAGTAATAGTGAGGGGCCTGGGTCGGTGGGTGTGACCGGGACTGGGTGGGACCAGGAAGGGGCGTGGCACAAGTGGTGTAAAAAGGGTTGTAACTGAGGCTAAGTGGGACCTGGACTGTGGACAGGACGCGCGGAGGTGCGAGATCTCCCAGATGCGTGGAGGCTGGAGCCCAGATGTGAGCTTGTAGTTGGTTGGTGCCTGCCTTAAGTGTGGCAGGCAGAAAACTGGTTGCCCAGGGGGCAAGCCCCACATTCCTCAGTAGTTCGGGGAGGACCTGCGAGGGGCTCAAGTGGCGCACAGGCTCCGACCTCAACTCGCCCACTCCCTTTCCAGGTGCCCTACATAGGCGCGAGCGCCCGGCAAGTTGAGCATGTGATGTCGCTGCTGCGAGGCCGCCCCGGAAAAATGGTGGATCTGGGATCTGGCGATGGCAGAATCGTAAGGCCAACGTGTGCGACTGTGTCTGTATCTGTGTCTCTGACCCTACCCCCACCTCTCTGTCCTCATTTCGGTGCCTGCAGGTGCTGGCGGCCCACAGGTGCGGGCTCCGTCCGGCTGTGGGGTACGAGCTGAACCCATGGCTCGTGGGGCTGGCGCGGCTGCATGCCTGGAAGGCTGGCTGCGCGCGCAGTGTCTGCTACCTCCGGGAGGATCTTTGGAAGGTAACCTAAAGCCCTCAGACCCCACACTTGCTGTCCATTCCTCTGCTTTTAGCTTGGCTTCTGCCAGTAGGGTGGATTGGGGGCCAGGATTCAGAAACTGCAGGGACCTCTTGCCCATCAGCCCTCTTCCTCTGCGATGTGACTGCCTCCTCCCACAGGTCAGTCTGAGAGACTGCTACAATGTGTCTGTGTTCCTGGCCCCCAGTGTGGTATGTCTGGGGTCAACTGCCCCACCGGGAGGCTGGGCCACACCCTGGCTATTTGCTAGGGGGTGGGGGGCTGGGGATGGATGCTGGGTCTGCTGCCCTGCACCCATTCCTCTACTACTTTCTCCAACAGCTCCCACTCCTCGAGGATAAGCTGCAGGCAGAACTGCCCACAGGGGCTCGTGTGGTGTCTGGGCGTTTCCCCCTCCCCACTTGGCAGCCTGTGGCTGTGGTGGGTGAAGGCCTGGACCGAGTCTGGGCTTATGACATCCATGGTGATGGGCCATCTCTGACTTCTTGGGAGGTACCTGTCAAAGCCACCCCAAGACCCAGTTCTACCTCAGTCCTCAAGGCCCCTGTTTCCCAGGTTAGCTGACTGGACACAATAAAGACTTCATGGGTCTCATGCTGACTTCTTTCATAGAGAGTTGGGGGGAGAGGTAACTCCATTGGGTGAGACAGGGGTTTGGGAAGGGGTCCATGCTGGCTGTGCTGAAGTCTGCTCTGTGCTCTTCAGGAGACTGCCTAGCCGTTTAGTGGCTGTGGATCCTTGAATGCTAAGGCTTGGCTGCAGGTGTGGCCCCCACTTTGCAGGGGTCCTCTGCACCCACCAGCTTCCGCAGCCTCAGGATTTCCTGCTTGTACCTGCTCGGAGAGGCCAGCTGAGGGGCCTCTCTGGCCAGGGATTCCCCCCCCCCCCAGACCAAGGCCATTGGGTGACCCAGCCAACCTGCCCAGGTGCTGGTCCACATACTCCTGAAGCTCAGAGAGTTGTTCCTCGGCCACAGAGGCCCTGACCAACAGCTGTGCCCGCTCATGTTCCAGCTCTGCCTGGTAGGGTGCATGAGCCATGAGCCAGGGCAGAGAGTGAGGAGGGCTCCCCACCAGGCCTTGCCCATTACCTGAATGCCTTGGTAGAAGTCTCGGAGCTTCTGGCAGATCTGGACCCAGGATGCATTATCTAGACCCCTGTGAAGCAGGGGCAGTTTCAAGGACTGGTGTAGTAGCTGCTGGGGTGAGTTTGGAGCAACCTTACCCAATCCTTGGAAGATCTGTGCATGGAGGGCCTGCTGGCTGGCTCCAATAACCCTAGCCTGCAGAGACACTACCCAAAAACACACATAGGTGTTTATGTCCCTAAACCCTGGGAGGTGCTCCCTCAAGACTTCTGCCCACTGTATATATGGAAGGTGGACACCCAGAGGCAAGAACTAGCTGGGTCACCAGGCAGCCAGTTTCCATCCTGTCTTCATCTCTGAATTCCTCCAGGTCTTAGCTGGAATGGCCCTTCCTTAGTGGGCACTCCTGACTTCTTCATTCAACGTTGACCCCTTTCCTAGCAAGGCCCCTCTTTACCAACTAGACTCTTAGCACAGCACAGCAGCCATTTCACTTCTCTGATCATCAGTGTCCCCCACACAAACCCAGAGATCCTAGGCCAGGGATAGGCCACTTGGCATCAGAGCCCCATCTGGAACCAAGGGTTGCTGGAATGAATGAATGAATGGTGTAGGGCTTTGATGTTCTACTCTGCTTTTCCCCTTCCCCAAATGAGGTATCTTTCCCAGCCCCAAATGGGGGTACTTACTGTGGCTCTGCTGCACCCCGCTGAGAGACTTTACCAGGTCCCTTCCGTGAGTACAAAAGCAGTGTCCCAAGCTTACTGTGCTGCAAAAAGGTTCAAGGTAGGGATCCCTCAGTTGGCTGAGTAGGGCAGGCTGCTCAGAGGCCCTGGGGCTGGAGCTTTGCTGAGCCTGAGACAGGCCTATGGTGAGCTTTGGGGCTCTGTGCCCCAAGGCAATGTGGAGTACCTGGAGCTTCTGGAAGTGGATCTCCAACCTCACCTCATCCTTCTGCAGGTGACTGAGCTCAGTGGCCAGGTGCATGGGCAGCGGCTCCAGGTCAGTGGTTGCAGCAAAGGTATCCTTGAGGGTTCCAGGTGCCCTGTTGGGGTCTGCCAGTGCCTGGGGCTGCTTCCGCTGCATACTAAACCACACTCCAGGTCACATAGGATCATTCCACCCCAGATGCCCAGGTCAGGGCGGGGCCCACCTGCAAGTGACCAGTAGTTCCTCATGCCTGCAGCTCAGATCTGCCAAACGTCTGCGGTAGGCCCGAGCAGCCTGCGCCAGCTGTTGCTCACGGCTGCGGTGTGCTGCCTGGATGTTCTCCAGAGTGGCTTCTAGGAACATCTGAAGGGCTGCTTGTTCTGCACCATCAGAGTATTTCTGGAGGAGGGGAGGTGTGCTGGAGCTGGGCAGGCAGGACTTAGTTGGGCCTGACCCCAGAGCCTTGGGATCCCCTAAAGCTATCTAGGAGGCTTAGGTTCCTCAGGACTCAGAGGCCTCTGCTCACCCATCCTAGAGTCAGGACCTATGGCTAGTTGCTCACCACCACCTCTTGGGCACAATGCTGCAGCCGGATAGCATACTCTTCATTTAACTTCTTCAGCTGCAGCTGCAGCCAGGCATTCTCAGCCTTGGTTTGGCAGAGCTGGTCCTGGCAGGTGGACAGCACCTGGGGTGGAGGAGGGACTTTTGCTGAACTTGCAGGGCCCCTGCCTGTGGATCTCAAAGCTTGTAGGATGGGATAAGGCCTCACCACAGCTTGTGCAGCCAGTTGCTGTCTGGCTTCCCTGGCATCCTCTTGGGCTCCCTGAAGCTGCTGGCCTAGGGTTGCCCTGCTGACACAGCGTGAGGTCAGCCAGACCAGGGCGAGGGGCTCTCTCAGTCCCTTGGGAACGCTGCTCTGAGTAGTGCCCTCCTGGGTCCTCCCAGTCCCAGGTGGAGAAACCACTCACATCTGTGTCTTTATTGCCTGCTGCTGGGCCTTGTGATGCTCCAGCACTTGTTTCACTTCTCCCTGCAGCTGCTCCTGGCCTCCCAGCAGCTGTGGGGCACACAAGAACTGGATGCATGAGTCATTAGCTCCAGGGTCCCTGTACTGCCCCCATTGTCATCCCAGGTTGCGAGAACCCCAGGCAGTCCCCCAAGAAAGGTTGCTTGCTCATGTTGCTTCTGGCTTCACTGCTGAGGCTCAGGGGTCAGTATACCCTTGAAATGGAGGGCAGGGAGTGCAGAAGAGTGGGAACACATGTTCCATCTCACTGTGCCCTGTGGAGGCTCCCACCCGCTCAGCCAGCCCAACTCTGTGTGTTCGTAGTGACCTGGAGTTTGCGGTGGTCTGTGCATTCAGGTACCTTGGCTTCCTGATTGTACTCTTGTGTCAGTGCCTGGGGGCGAGCTGGGTTGACCTCCACTGGGACTGTGCACCCTAGCCTGGCACGATCTCCATGCAGTTCTAGCTCTAGCAGCCGGCTCTCTAGGCGAAGGACCTGTGGGGAACTCTGGTGAGCAGGTGCACCTGTCTGTGGGGCCACGTGGAACAGGTAAATATTAGCTGGGCACATCTAAGGAAGAGCACACATACTTGCTTGCGTGTGTATGGTTGTGTCTGCACCCTTATGTACCTGGAACCCTGTGGCACCTATCTTAGTGTACATCCTGTGTACTCAGGCTGACACCTGTGGGCTTATACAACTCACCTCCTTCCTCAGCTCGAAAACTTCAGCCTCATGCTGCTCCTGCAGGCGATGGGTTGTGATCTGAAGGTTGACCAGCTCCTTAGAGATCTGTATGTGGCCAGAGTGAGACTGCTACCTGTGAGACCCTGTGGGTGGCCAGTCTGGCCATTACCCTTGGGGCCCCAAACTCACCAGTAGCCGCTGTTTCTCACTCAGCTCCAGATCTGACAGAAACTCTGACTCTAGATTGGTGGCCCAGGCTGGAACACCCTCGGGGAGCACGGAGCAGGGCTCTGATGGCAGCCAGTCCTTGACTCGTGGTACAAGCTGGGGAGGCACCAGCACCCTGTGCTCAGGTGGGTCCTATGTCTGAGCTGTGGCCCCCACTCTCACAGTTACCAGCCCTGTCAAGCTGGGACAGCCCTTTCCTGGGTCAGAATCAGACCCAGGAGTCAGGGACCTGTACCTTTCCTGGCCTCTGGGAAAGGCAGGACCCCTGATGCTATCTATGGTGGTGGCAGATACCCGGTGCGGGGCGGGGGGTGTCTCACATTCTCTGTGGCATGAGGGAGGCCTCCTGGCCTGGGGCTTTGGGCTGCTGGACCCTCCATCTGTAACAGGAACTCAGGCCTGTTGCAAACCCAGTGCCCCGACTCTGCCGGGCCCTGCCAGGTGGTTGTTTCTACACGCTGTGCAGCGTTACCAAGGCCTCTATTGGTTTTAAGGATTCCAGGGCCCGCCCACAAGGGCGAGGCGTTTCAGTAGTGGTGGGGAAACTCTCAACTCTTTCCATATATGGTGCCTCTCCTTCCTGGATACCTTTCCTCATTTGGGAAATGCAAATAGAACCAGGGTGCTGAGCTAAAGTTGCTGCTGTTGGTACTGTGGTCCTATGCCAGATACCTTGTCCTACGATGTGGATTCACACTCACTAGACACCTTGTGTGGAACCCGCTCGTGCTGGCCGAACCTGGGATAGGCAGGTGAACGAACTGGACAGCCCTCCCGAACCCAGTATGAGAAACAGGGGGCAGATGTCCCAGCCAGAGGCCAAGGTCCCAGAAAGCCTAGCATAGCTCGGGTGCCCAAGGGCTTCCTGTAGGAAGTGCCTAGAGCCTGGCAAGTCTGGCGCGGGTCAAAGTGTGTTCACTGCATCTCACAGGGCACGCGCGCTCCCTCTTGCGCACTCTCGTTCCCTTGGCCGCGAGTCCAGTTCGGTTGCGCGCAGACGCAGGCCGGGCGGGGGCAGTAGACAGTCCAGTGCTGTGCTCCGTCCAGGTTCTGTGACCGGTGGCCAGAGGCCCCGCTTCTATCAGCCCATCATGTGCCTTCCAGATCGTCCTTGGAGGCGCGAGTGAGGGGGCAGCGAGAACTGGCTGTCTCGGGTCAGCGGTCCTGCAGCAGCTGCCGGGCGGGGCCTGAAGAAGAGGCGTGGCCTTCTGGTGCTGAGGGTGTGGCCTGGGGGGAAACCTTGCTGAGTGGCCAGCAGGCGTGGTTCACTGGGAGGTGGTGTTGCCTCGAGGGGAGGGGGCCTGTAGAAGAGGTGTGATCTGCCAGATGGGGGGCGGGCCCTGGAAAAAAATTATCACTGGGCAGTTTGGGGACGTGGCTCGCTGATGAAGGCTGGGCTACGGTGAGGGGCGGGGCCTTGAGGTGGGTGGGGCTGCATTTGGCTCCAAGTTTCGCTTGAACCTGGAAGGAATTTCATGCGGGTCATCTGGGTAGTTCCTCCAGGAGGTAATAGGGCTCTGCTTTCACCGTGTCTGTGTGTGTGTGTATGAAACTGGCAGGGCTCTGCGTTCACTGTGTGTATCTTGCCTCACACAGCTCAGCAGTCTGGGAGCCTCTTTTGGAGGAGGTGCAGGCAGGAGAGTTCTGCAATCATGAAGGTGAAGGTCATCCCTGTGCTTGAGGACAACTACATGTACCTAATCATCGAAGAGCATATGCAGGAGGCTGTGGCAATGGATGTCGCCGTGGCCAAGAGGGTGAGGGCCCTCTGCCACCACTACCCACCCTCTTTTTTTTTTTTTTTTTTTGGCGGCACCAGGGATTGAACTCACAACCTTGCACCTGCCAGGGCAGGCGCTTAAGCCACTGAACCAAACTCCCGGCCCTAGTTTTTTGAGGCAGGGTCGCACTATGTAGCTCAGGCTGGTCTTGTGCTCGCGTTGTAGCCCAAGCCAGCCTCGAACTCACAATGCTCCTCCTACCTCAGCCTCCTGAGTGCTGGGATTAAAGGCGTGCGCCACCATGCCCGGCTTGCCCACTGTCTCTGATGCGTTCCCAGCCACCCTAGCTGGAGCAGACCAGGCCTCCGGTCTCTGGTCATTTAGTATTTAAGGTTTATTATCTGGGGGCTCTCGTGAACTTGTAGGTGTCTTTAGTGTCCCCATAGATGCCGTGCACCCAGTAATTGTCAGATGCCTCTCTCACCCCATGATGCCCTGGGTTAGGATTAGGGTCCTGATGCTGGGGTATGGGAGGAGGCAACTGACCCAAATGTCTGCATAACCAAAGCTCCATCCTTTTCAGTTGCTGGAGACTGCAGGCCGTGAAGCGGTGTTGCTGATTGCTGTGCTGACTACCCACCACCACTGGTGAGCTTGGGCAGAGGGTGGAAGGATTCCTCTCCTACACTGCACAGCCCTGACCTGGTGCCTGCTAGTCCTCAGGGACCATGCACACGGAAATGAGGAGCTGACACAGCTGCAGCCAGGGCTGGCGGTGATGGGTGCAGATGAGCGCATCTCTGCACTGACTTGAAAGCTAGCACATGGTGAGGAGATTCAGGTGAGCCATGCTCAGGAGGAATGGGAGGGCCTCAGCCACCCAGCCCCTTCCTAGCCTGCTTCCCCTCTGCTGAAGTTTGGGGCTATACATGTTTGATGCCTGCTAACACCTGGCCACACCTCTGGTCACATGAGCTATTTCCTATTGGAGGATGAATGTCTGGATCCACCTGCCCTCTTCTCAGGTATTGCAGCTCCTGGCTCACCCACCCCCTGCTCTGACCCAACTCCCAGTTTCTCTGACCCACTCTCCTCCTCTAGGGGACGCACTGTCAGTGGCTGGCTGCAGCTGGCACCTGGAGGGCAGCACTCAGAAAATGTACCAGAGCCTTGCTGAGATCCTGGGCACCCTGCCCCCCCATATGGTGAGCAAGTGTTGGCGCTCTCTGTGGGTCCAGACCCTGCCTAGTGCTGTTTTCCTCTGGAATGACCCAATCGCTCTACACTGCCCTTACCTAGACCAGGGATCTGAGCACCTTCCCTGGCCTCTACTTGGAGCAGCACTGGACACCCACTGACCCCTCTCCTCTGGAAGGTATTCTGTGGCCATGAGCACACACTAAGCAACCTCAAGTTTGCACATAAAGTGGAACCCTACAGCGCTCACGTCAAAGCCAAGCTGTCCTGAGCTCGGGTAGGCCATTCCTTGCCCACTGTTGGGAGGGCTATAGGGTGGCAGTGTCCTCCTGGCATTTAGGTGCAGGGACCCAAGACAGCCCCAGAGTCAGTATGACTGGTTTCAGCACAGCTGACCTGGGATTTGCTGTTCTGCTATGGATCCCTCTGTGACCTGATCCAAGCAGCCTGGCCTGCCATAAACAATCCAGTCGTGATGAGGGCCTGTGGTCACTGCAGAAAAGGGATGAGGATGACATGCCCACTATACCCTCAACCCTGGGAGAGGAGATCCTGTATAATCCCTTCCTGAGAGTGGGGTGAGTATGGCTCCTTTCTGGGCCTTCTGGTGGTGGTAGTGGTGGGGAGCTGAGTGAGGATCATTGGCACAAACTTGAGAAGCTGTTGGTCCTTGGAGCTCCCTGAAGAGTAGGTTAGCAAGGGCTGCCTGGGGGCCTTGGGACTCCTGGACAGTCATTTGAATAGGATGGAGTCTGGGGACTCTTTATTGGGCTGAGTTGCCTGGCACCAGGAAAAGCTGTTAAATGGTTTTCCATTATCTGCTGCCCTACCCATCCCCATGGGTGATGGGCCACACCAGTGGGCCCTCCTAGTGTGCCCTTTTGCCTCCAGAGAGGAGCCAGTGCAAGTGTTCACAGGCCGCACAGCCCCTGCTCAAGTCCTGGAGGTGCTCTGTGAGGAGTGAGCAGCCTTCCACAAAGCTGCTGAGTCACTGCAACTTCAGGCGCAAGCTCTCCTTGCGCTGCAGTGGGGGCTCCTGGGTGAACCAGGTCAGAAATGATCCACAAAGAGAGCCTGCTTGCCTCATGCCCCTCTGGCTGACTGGGCCCCCTTGAGGATGGCCTCTGGAACCCTCCTGAGGCCCTGCTCAGCTGGCCACCCAGTTTTAGAGGAACAGCAAGACTGGTGCTCTCTATCCATTGCTTATGGGAGTACAGACAAGACCTCTGTAGGGCTATGTGGGCCGGAAGTCTGAACCCCAAATAAAGCTCTGGAAGACTTTTCTTAGTCCTGCAGATACTCTGAAAAGCCAGCAGTTTCCACAGTTGTTGGACATGTCCTTTTATTAGAAGTGAAGCTTGGCGGGAGATGGGCCTAAGGGACCCAACATGAAGGCATGATGCTCACCCCAAAGACGTGGGGCTCCGTCCTAGGCCCACAGCTTTGTAACTGATGCCCTGCTTCCAGGGTCCCAGGCTCCCCCTCTTGCCAGGCAGTTTCTGTGTAGGGCTGTTGGTGGACCCATTCAGCAGGTCTAGCCCTGTCACTTGCTTTCTGCACTGAGCGTTAGCTCAGCCTAGAAACCAGGGAGGAAGCACTCCAGGAGTGGCTGCAGCCCCCACAGCCAGGAAGGGCAAGGAAGGTGTTCATGGACCTTGTCCTTGGCCGAGGTTCCAGAGGCCTAGAGACCTTCAGCCTCCTTGGCCACTTCACTCCTCCCTGGTAGGACCAGTGCAGTCTGGAGGCATGCAGGCCAGCACTGGCCAGGTCCTGACATAGCCAGTGTCCTGCTTCAGTCCCGGTAGCCCACCTCAGTCTGGGGAGATCCCTGGGGGTCTATGGCTCTGCTTGGCCTTTCTGGGAATCCTAGTGCTGGTCCTGAGGGCTCCAGCAGACCCCAGCCTGCTACCACCGGATGTTGAGGCCTGAGCTGGCCTTCTCCACAGCATGGTACTGTGTGTGCAGCAGGTGGCTGGCCCGCTCTGAGCCCTCACCCTGCAGCCAGTGTTGGTACAGCTCCCGGACTCCAGGGACGTCCTCAGGTGCTTCTATCCTGGTCATGCTGTATAGTCTCTCCACCTGCTGGAGAAGCTCCTTGCCTGCAGCATCTGGGGCCTTAAGCTGACCTCCACCATTCAAGCAGCCTGTGGCAGAGCAGATGGTGTGGGCATGGTATCAGGAGGGTGTGAGGCAGGGGTCCCAGCACACACCCCTTTCTCACTATTGTATCCCGAAACCCAGCTAGCAGATCACTGCCCAAATAGTTCTAGTACCCTGAGAGGATCTACCTGAAGGGCAGGCCATGACCTCCACATAGTGATAGGGGCAGCGGCCCCGCTTGAGCTTCTGTACCAGGTTCTGGATGTTTCGAAAGCCATAGGCCATGGCAAAGCGCAGCAGCACCTGGCCCTCCTTCTCCAGGGTCACTTCCTGAAAGTCCTTATTCCTGGAAACAAGACTTGCTATGTATACCACACAATGCTAAGCTCCTACCTGAGCAGGGGGAGGCCTGCTGGGATGGAAGGCATGGCCAGGTAGATCCTATCCTCTCTCCTGCCAGGAGAGGGACAACTGTAGCCTGCTTCCTCATCTGTAAGATGGGACTCCCTCTTCCCTAAAGATGGCTTTGAGGTACAAAGTCCCAGCCCCTGTACCTAGATGCAGGCAACACTCTCTAGCACACATACATACAGGCTGTGCTACTATCCTTGTGCACAATGAATTCTGGTTCAGGGTCTCTGCTATCGGGGAAGGAGGCCTCAGTTCCCACTGCTGCACAGCAAGGAGGGCCCTGTCAATGCCCGGGACTCTGGGGTCCTCCATCAAGCCCATCTGAGCAAGAGTACCCAGGAGCCTTGTGCTGGCCTAGGGAACCACACAATTGCCCTGTCCAGCCTTCCAATTCATTTCACTGACCTCAGGGGTCTGTAGGTGACCTCAGTCACATGGATTCCAAAGAGCTCTTGGGCTGCGTGCCGGAACACATGCTCCAGGTAGCCTCCTGAGCCCCCACCCTGATGGCCGGTGAGCTCCTCGGCAGACATCCTGCTGGTCCTGGGGGAGGGGCTGGTCAGTGAGGACGAAGGCAGGGCCTCAATACAACTATATACTCCTCAGTTTAAGGTGTTTGGTTTTCTAAGTGGGAAACAAGTTGCAGACACAAAGAACCCTGGTGGCCTTGGTGTGTCTGGGACACAGATGTGCTCCACTGGCTTCATGGGAAGCTCAGAATTCCACAAGGCTGGGCTATGCTGATGACACGAACTTGGGTCCTCCTGCAGCCCAAGATAGGCCACAGGGAAGAAAGAGGGCACTGTCCCATCCCATAGGTCACACCTGAAGCCAAAACAAAGGTTCCCAGCTCTCTCCACCAACTCACAGGCTGTCCAGAGGGGCTGGCTCCAGATCTGCCAGTGATACCCCTTCCTCTTCCAGCAGCCTGAAGACTTCCCCTGCAATGGACACAGCATGGGCTTAGGCAGAGCCTGGGCTTCCAGGTATCTGTAGTCTGCAGTCTGGCCCAGGAGGGAATCTGGCATCCACCCAGATGGTGGTGGAATGACCAGGCCACCTCTGCAGACTCTTGGGAGGAGTACCTTGTCCTTTCCCTGGGGGCATTGGGAAGGTAAGCCAGAGCCACTGTGCTGGTCCCATGCTGGCTATCCAGCTTCCTAGGCAGTTTATTTTCCTGTCTCATTACTATCTGTGGTGCAGCTCAACTCAGAAATGGCGTGATGGGGACTGGGGATATAGCTCAGCACACAAGTGCTTGCTTGGCAAGCGTGAGGTTGTGAGTTCAATTCCCACTACCAAAAAAAAAAAAAAAAAAAAAAAAAGAAGTGACAATGTGAGCCAAAGGGCTGGCCTTGAAACTCTTGCCTGTCTTCCCTGAGACTGACTGTGGAGTCAATAAAGAGGTACTACTGGGCTCCTGTGGCCAAGGCCCCTGCAGGGTGAGCTGAGAATGCCTTCCACCCCTGGCCAGAAGGAAAGACAAGAAGTGCAGAGGCAAGCCCCAATCTCCCACTGGGCTATGGCACAGCCTTGTGGGCAGGTGCCAGGCAGCGCCTTGAGATGAACTTACCTGTTGTGAGGACACAGTCAACATCACGAGTCTGGTACTCATGGTTGAAGAAGTCAGATCTGGAAGCTTCTAGTTTTTTGTCATAGCAGGGCATCACTGTGATGTGGTAGATCTTGTCAGGGGTCAGATTCTATAATGGGAATACAGAACCACAAATCTTACCTGACCCCAGTTCAAATGTGGTAGAAGCATGATTGTGGACACAGTCACCAAGGACTTTGGGCCACCCACGTAGCGCTTCCCAGCATCCTTCCTGACAACTCGGAGGATGTATCAGTAGACACTATAGACTTTAGCCACAGCCAGGCTATGCCCCTAAGATCCAGGGAGGGCCCTTTCTCCCTGTCCTCACACTACTGTGATCAGCAGGAAAGAGCAGGTCAATTGAGGGAGTCTGGCTGAGTTCACAGGGAGGGAACACAGCAAGGCTGAAGTTAGTTTAGTGCACCATCAGCCTCTCACCTGTCCCCAAGGCTGGGTGGTATCAGGTTTTCATTTACATAGCTTTTGACCTGGGCTGGTTTTGGCTACTGTGTCCAGACCCTGGGGCCTGGCTACCTCTAGGCAAGTGACAAGTACCTTTCTGTGAGAACTGGGCCCCTGGTGATCAGCAGAAGACAAACAGCTTTGGGAGCAGTAGGCTGGCTGAGCAGGAATACAAGCTGGTTCTGGAGGAAGTGGCTATCAAGCTCTGCATAACCCCAAACACCTCCAGAAGGTGCTGTGGCCCCAAGTGAGGGCTCTGACCTCTCACAGCTGCATACCAATGGGCTGGCATGGCCACCCTGTGGCTTGTGGTTCACAGCTGGCCATGCTCCAGTGTGCTGCCAGAGGATGGCCCAAAGCTGTTACCTGCTGCTGGGCAAAGAAGTCCTTGATGAGGGAGCCCATGACCTGCTGTGGGGACCGGGCTGTGCTGATATAGGGGAGGATGAAGCTGCCGTGGGTCTTCTCAGCATAGCAGATCCAGCCTGAGCCAACAGAAACACATTTCTGGTAAGGGCACAGGGCAGGCCTGGAGGCGGTGCACAGCCTCCCTCTCCACGTGGCATGACATGACATTCTGGGGGTGGACCAACTCATACAAAAAAATTGCAGTGGCATTAAAAAGCATTCCCATTCTGTCACCACCACCAGCACGTGGAGTGTCAGCATCCAGGTGATTGCCAACAGGAGCTGGTGACTGCAGGTGACTCCTGAGGGCGCAGGGTACCTCCTCTTCCAACAGTCTATTGGGTACCAATACTTCTAATCCACTCTTGCCTCCCCTCACCATCTTTCCTGTTTTCCCATGACAAGCTGTCGGTATCGTGTCAAGTTTTAACCTCCCCTGAACTTGAATCTCACACTGTAAGCCATGAGCACACCTGGACAGGTGGAAGCCAGCACAGGCAAGGCCTCTCTGGAGTCGGCTTGTCCTCTGAAACGCTGTACAAATTCTCGTTGGCTCTCAAGGAGAGTGAAGTTTCTGGAGAAGGTGGTATCAAAGACGAAATGTGCCCCTAGAAGGCAATGGAGGGCATGCATATGCCTGACCCATCATGGTCACAGAGGCATCACAGAGGCCTCAGCAGCAGCACTGATACACACACACACACACACACACACCCCTCAAGGAGGGCTCTGCAGCACCTCAGGTGTTTTCATGGCAGCCCAGGAACCACTGTTGTATATGTCACAGCTTGTGCCATGTGGACAGTCCAAGTGCTGACTGAGGAACCTGCTTCCCACAAGGTATTAACCCTACTGTAGTGAATTCCTGTAATTTTGTTGCCTCAGTATCCATTTTGAGTACTGCTTAACTCTCATACCAGAGGGAGAGCTCAGTTGCCTGAACCATAGTTTCCTGTTCTCCACATGCTTTCAGCTGCTTAGTGTGAGGCTTCCAGAGGTCTGCTTCACATAGCCACTTCCTGGTGCCTGCAGCATAACCACCCACACTCACCTGATATGGGCTGTATAAACCACTGCAGAGAACATCTCTCAGCAGAGATTCTCTGAAACTTAAGCCTGTGTGTTCTAAACTCAGCAACCAAAATCCCTGCAGAAAATCTGTTTGGACCACAGAAAAGGATGGCCCTCTTGACTTGCTGCACCCTCCCTGCACTAAACCTGGGAAGAAAAGTCTATGAACTGGTTTGCTATGGTGGTGTGGTGCTGAACTTTAATCCTCCATCAGAACTAGGGGCTGCCCCAGCCTGGTTTTCCTGGACACTGGGGACTCTAGCACCAGAAAGACGGTTGGGCAGCACAACCCAGATACAGGTCAGATAGGAGCCACAGGGCATCTACCAAGTCATCCGGGTTACAGGTGGAGAACTAGCCATTAGGCTGCCAGGTGAAATGGGGTACCACAAAGGCCCATACTCAGCATCCTTTTGTTTTGTATTAGGGTAGGAGAGTACTAGCAGCTGTGACACTGGAACCCCAATTTTGTTGAGTCCTTAAAACACCATATCCTACCCAAGCCCAGCTCCTGGCCCAGAATCCAAAGCTGACTACAGCCCAAACCCAACACAGACCTGGAAAATGTGCTTTAAAAACAGTAACCAAAAAAAAAACCATACAGGCTCAGAGAAAATACAAAAGTAGAATTAGGGTGGCTTTTCTTTTTTGGTGTTTGTTCCAAGATAGGGTCTTGCAATGTAGTTCAGGCTAGTCTTGAACTCACTGTGTAGCCCAGGCTGGCCTCATACTCATTGTGATCCTGTTGTCTCAGTCTAGTGCTGAGATTACAGGCATCCATCACCACATCCAGCTCAGATGGCTCCTTTTTAAGGCACTGCTCTGAACTGTGAAAGTACAACTTCAATCTGAAGTCAGACTCAGGATAGTGTCTCTACTGCTTAAATTCAGAGTGGAGCAGCTTGTGACTCAGAGGTGGGAAAAGCCTCTGACACTAAACACCCTCTAGTTTTAGAGATTTGGTGCTCACCCACGGTTCTGTGCCTACCTATTTTTTTAAAGAATGAAGTCAATTTCTTGGCAGTGTCTATAGGACTCAGCTGGAACCGTGCAGCCAGTGATGCCCTGGACTGGGGTGAGATTGAAAGGACAACCAGCCGCTGCTGATCCGGTGGTACTGCCTGCAAAGCAAGGGAGACATGTTGCTCAGTTCACAGGTTCTATGCAGATTCCTAGTTGGCCAACTTGGAATGCAGCCAGATGTCATCAGCCTGGAGAGAACATGTAACCCCATCAAGGCCTGTCACACTGGTACAGAGTGTCGCACTGGCAAACAGAGCCTGAAGTTAAGGGCCTTGCACTTTCAATGTCAGACAACACCTAAATAAGTCACTAAAAGCCCACAAGAAAACTCAGACCCAGGAGTCAACAGAAGACAGCACGAGCAACATTGGAGTAGTGGCCTCCAATGGTGGGGCCAGTTTCCACCATGTACCTTATTGGCGGCTAGAACTTTCCGCAGCTCCTCGTGGCTCTGCTGGGTGATGAGCACGGTCTCTGCTGAGGTGACACAGCCACTGCATGCCAGGCAGTCATTCAGTGAGATCCTGGCCTTTTCTAGTCTCTGGGTCCCACCATCCTGCAGGGGAGGGAGGACACAAAGTGAGGCCCCTTTGTGGGAACAAGGACTCCACAGAACCCTTGACTGTTCCACTCATAAGTAACACCACTGATAACCAATGTGGGGGCTCACTGGGCTTATATAGTATTCAGTTTCTTTTCTTTTTTTGGTACCAGGGATTGAACTCACAACCCTGTGCCTGCCAGGCAGGTGCTTAGGTCACTGAGCTAAATCCCTGGCCCTGTTTTTTGAGACAGGGTCTCACTATGCAGTTCAGGCTGGCCTTGAACTCACTTTGTAGCCCAGGCTGGTCTCAAACTCACAACAATCCTCCTGCCTCAGCCTCCGAAGTGCTGGGATTAAAGGCGTGTGCCACCACACCTGGCTAGTATTCAGTTTCTTAAAAACTAAATACCTATTACATAAATGCTCACACACGTTCTAAATCTTCATATTGACATCTAATTCTAATGTGGCTAGCACATCAGAATTGCATGAATGAGGCCTCCTTGCAATAAATCAGTGCAGAAGCAGAGAGAGGACCTGCCTACCTAAGGGGTCCTGGAGGGGTTCCTGTTTTCCAAGCTGCAAACTCACAGGCCACTAGGGACAGGCTGTGGACCATGAAGTTCAAGTGCAGGGAGGAGCTACAGGCCAACCTTCAGTGGCTTTCCTTATGAGAAATGACTTCAGCTTGAACACCTCACTTCCTCTACAAACACAGGATTGGTCTGAGCCAGGGTAAGGACAGCTGCTGAGGCCCAGCAAGCAATCTAAAGAACAAGAACTTGGCTAGAAGTCTCTTCAACTGGTTTTGTGCTAGGCCTGTGCATGGCACCCACAGGCCTGGGTTACGTTGCTATGTGAAGTGAAGCCAGTGTGTCCCTCTTTTTTTTTTGTCTTTTTGAGACAGGGTCTCACTATGCAGTTCAGGTTGGCCTTGAGCTCACTCTGTAGCCCAGGCTGGTCTTGAACTTGCAACGATCCTCCTGCCTCAGCCTCCTGAGTGTGTGTGTCCCTCTTAATCAGCTGCCACCACACTGGACAGCATGAACCCTGATGCCCCCTCCCTGAGTCCCTTCATTTGTAGGACTCCTCCTGAAGGCAAGTCCTCCTGCTGCAACACACTGGTGCCATTGTATGTTACGGGACCACCCTCCTGGACTGGCTCTTCCTATAACTGCTCAATTCTCCCATTTATCCTTCACTGAGATCTGTATACCTTACACCATGGACTACCCTGCCAGTCTTGCCCCACTCAGGGCAGACTGATGGGCCAGGCTCCCAGGGTGGGGCTGGGTTGTGCATTATTCCTCAGCATGGCAACGCATGGGACTTTGAAGATGTTCTCTAAAGTCCAACTGGTGAAGTTTAACATCAACGCATCAGGAAGATCTTATTGTCTCTTAACCGGAGAGGAAGTGGGTGTGCTCCAAGAATGTGGGGCTGGAACCAGAAAGTCTTACACAACTAGAACTGAGATGGGATCTACCATCTCTGCCAAAGAGCCCCTCTGAGAAAAAGTCAAACTCACTGCACAGTCTAGGTGACCCATTCACTCTCCCCAGGCACCCTGGTCTTGGCTCTCACAACGGTCAGTGAATATGAACAGTGAGAAAGGACTGGTGAAGATATGGGAAGTCTTAAGGTCATCACGTTCATGACTGGGTGAGGCAAATAAAATGTGTAGTGAAACCTTTCATGCCTTACTTGGTCAACTTGGAAGTAGCTCCCATCATCTTCAATGTGGATCTTGGTAACAGCACTCCCCGGCCTCTTATCCACCTTCACGGGCTTGATGCATTCCTACATGGGAAAGACCCCAGACTAGGCCCTATGAAGGAGCAGAGGCTTCCAGGGAAGCCAGGCCTCAAGTTTGGTTGGCCACAAGGCATGACACTGCCTTGAGCTGCACATTCAAAGATGGAGGCCAGTTCTACCACCTTCTTGCCACTGGAGCCATTCTAAACTCCAGCTGCTGACCCTGCTCTGCACTGGACACTGTGCAGGTCCAGGTCAACATGAAGGCCAGCGCTAAATGGGCCTGTAAACTATACATCTGCAGAAACCACCAACTTGACCTTCATCCTAAGTGCAGATAGCAGCCACCACACAGAAGTGGCTTTCAGTGTTAAGGGCTACTGAGAAGAACCCAAGGGCTGGCAAGAATTCTTTCCTGGAAGTCTGTAAGTCACTTCCCACCCACTGACCTGGGTAAAAGCAAATGTTTTTCCTCATCCTTTTTTTTTTCTTTTTTTTTTTTTGGTCTTTTTACGACAGGGTCTTGCTATGCAGTTCAGGCTGGCCTTGAACTCATTTTGTAGCCCAGGCTGGTCTCGAACTTGCAATGAGCCTCCTGCTTCAGCCTCCCAAGTGCTGGGATTACAGGCAAGCACCACCATGCCCAGCTCCTCATCTTTTTGAGTTCTCTCTCACTCCACAAGAACCATGGTGGCCACTGCCTTCCCTGAAGTGACCGACCCCACTATCCCCTGCAGGAGGTGAATAATCCTGTCTGGGTAGCGGGTCAGTGTCCCTCCTCCTCTGTCTCCTTTGTTATGGCCACACACAGCCACAGGGAGGCACATCCAGGTGTGACTGGTCCCCTATAGAAGCTCGGTCATCCTCTGTGGGGTTATGTCCAGGTCAACATCTCAGAGCAGTTCCTGTCGTGCCTTCTGTGGAACCCACCCCATATGCAACATCGCAGGTCTGGCAGGACATGCCCATAGGTGTGCGGAGGTGGCCAGCCCCACTCCTGCTTCTGCATCCTCTGCAGGAAGATACTGACGGACACTGGCTATGAGGGCAGCACAAGAACCGGCCCCCAACCTGTCTCCACTGGGCTGTGTGAGGTGGTGTGGGCCTGAGATCCCTGAACCCTTCCTAGTCACTCTGGACACCCTAGCCATTATAACCGGGTTGGGAGGCACGACCCTCCCTGGCCTCAGTTTCCCTGTTGGTAAGAAGGCGGGTAGACCGCCGGAGCCCCGGGTGAGGAGGCCCCGAGGGCAGGGCCGGGTCCCAGAGAAGAAGCAGGCGATGACAGGTTTCCCCCAGCACGGCCTCCCCGGCCGGCCCACCTGAGAGGGCCCGATGAAGTCATCCAGGTCCGTCAGCTGTAGCACCCCGCTGAAGGGCGACGCCATGGCGGGTGTACTGCCGCTGGGTATCATGGGCAGGTGTCGCCAAATAGCGGGAAAGGAAGTGGTTGTTCCGCCACACTGCCGGAAAGCACTCCATTCGGCACAGGCACATCTCGTCCCGGGACTGATGGGCTGGAGGGCGCGCGCCCTCTGGTGGCAGTCCTGAGCACAGCGGCTCTCACGTCCCGAGTTGCGGAAGCTCAGGACCAAACCTTTTTTGTTTCGTTTTTTCTGCGTTCGGTTTGGCTGCGATGCAGAGGGACAGTGTAGACAAAGAGTGACGCAGCTCGCCGCGAGTCTTTCTGGCTTCGAAAACAATCGGAGGCGATATTCACCTGGTCCTTTTGTCTACTCATCTATTGCAGACCTGCCGGCCAGGTGTGGTCTGGAAAGGACTGCCCTGGAGTTCCTGGAGACCCAGGCTCACCCTTGTTGGCTCACCGTGCAGCCCGAAAACCCTGAACGGCGCCTGGCGCACAGTGGGCGCCTGGTTTCTGATTCAGTAGATTCAAGCGGGGGGAAAAAGAAAATGGGGGCAGGATTCAGTTACTCTCTCGTGGCCATCTGCCAGTCCTGTTATAGAGACCAGCCTAAGGAGGCTGTATTCCCTTAAGAGTTTATAGCCTGACAGATGACCATTTCTGGTGTGACTCAGTTGTTAAGCCTAAATAAGCCACATCATGTCCAGTTATGCATTTGGTGACTAGTTTTTACTGGGGCTTTCCAGAAAATTCTGGGTATTGAGACTGGCTTATACCCAGACTCCAACTGACCCAGTTTGGTGGGTGCCCCAGTAGGCCTAATTAGGGATCATAACGGTAAACCCATATTTCTGAGGTCCTGGTCACTTGTGTGTCTGTCTACTCCCCCGGTACTGGGTACCAAACTCGGGGCCGTTGCACTGAGCTACATCCCCAGCCCTTCTTCATTTTTTAAATTTTGAGACATGGTCTTCCTAAATTGCCTAGGCTGGACTCAAACTTGCCATCCTCCTGCCTCAGCCTCCTAAGTGGTTTATAGGCATGTACCATCATGCCTGGCTTGAATCACACACACTTTACTCTTTTTTCGGTTTTTTAAATTTATTTATTTATTTTGTCGGTACAAGGGATTGAACTCAAAACCTCGCGCCTGCCAACCAGGCACTTAATCCACTGAGCCAAACTCCCGGCCCTAGTTTCTTTTTTTTCGAGGCAGGGTTGCACTATGTAGTTCAGACTGGCCTTGCTCACGTTTTAGCCCAAACCAGCCTTGAACTCACAACGCTCCACCTTCCTCCGCCTCCCAAGTGCTGGGATTAAAGGCGTGCACCACCACACCCGGCAAATCATACACTTTAAGTGAGTGATCTATATGATGTGTGAGTTTATAACTCAGTAAAGTTGTTAAAGAAAGGGTAGAAGGCTGGATGTGGTGGTGCATACCTGTAATTCTAGCACTCAGGAGGTTGTGACAGGAGGATTGCTCTGAGTTTGAGGCCACCCATGGCTACATAATGAGTTCAAGGATAGCCTGAACTGCATAATAAAACCCTGTCTCAAAAACCAAACAAGCAAAACAAAGCAAAACAACAACAATAAAACAAGATAAAACAAAACAAAAAAAGAAAAGGTAGAGCTAGCCAGGTATGGTGGCACATGCCTGTAATCCCATCACTTAGGGAGACTGAGGCTGGAGGATTGCAATTCTGAGCCCAGGGAAGAAAGGAGAGAAGGAAGAAGGACAGACAGAGAGAAAGAAAGAAAAAGAAGGAAAAAAAAAGAAACCAGGCATGCCGGCACATGCCTATAATTCCAGTACTGAGGAGGTTGAGGGTGGAGGATAGACATGAGTCTGAGGCCAGTCTGGGCTACACAGTGGGTTCAGGACCAGCCTAAACTACATAGAGAGATCCAATCTCAAAACAACAACAAAACTAAAACAAAAGTTAAGAGTTTGCCTAGACACCTGCAGTCCCAATGAACACCCGGAATATCTAGTCCCAAGCCTTCAGTCTGTCATCCCTTGAGGAGTACCAGGGTGGGCGGCACAGCCAGGTTTTATTGTGTTTATTTTATTTTTTGTAGTGATGGGAATGGTACTCAGGGCTCTGTATAGTAGGCAAGTACTCACCACTGAGCTGCACCCCCAGCTCTAGAGACAGTTTTTGATCCAGAAAATAGGACCAGTCTAAGGCCATACCACCCTGAACACACCCAATCTCTTCAGAAAATAGAACCAGGGCTTTCTGTGCACAAGCTTCACCACCCACCCACACACGGCAGGTTCTCCTGCTGCTCCAGGCAGGTTCCTCACCCCCCCACCCCATCTCTCATTAATCATTTCCCTGCAGACTCTTGCTTTGGTGCCTCTGGGTCCCTGTGCTCCTATTTTGCGAATTGTTTCATCATCATCATTAGTGAGTATTTACCTTGAGCTTCCCATGTGCAAGTCCCTAAGCTGGACGCTGGGAACACCAGGGTTTACACACATCAGAGAGGGGGAGGGAGGACAAGAGGGCCATCTGGGGACACTGAACAAGGCTGGCAGGACCTGGGGTCTGCCGTGATGCATGACTTCTGTGAGCACCTTCCCTGGACTAGCATGGTGCCCGGGCTACAGTTCCCTCCCTTCGCCCACAGCCGCCCATCTGTGGCTGGGTGAAAGTGTCAGCGTCCCCTTGCCCATACTCTCTCCACCAAGGCCACACATGCTACCCAGGTCCCCTTCGTGGGTAACATCAGAGTTTTGCCCTATGTTTGTTGTCTGTGTTGGTTGGTTGCTAAATGGCCCCCAAAGCGTCATGCGCTCAAAAGGTGAGGCTTTTTAGAGATGGCTGGATCTAGGGTGTGTGATACTGGGATTAAGGGTGTGTGACAGCTAAATTGGTTTAGCGTAGCTCTGAGTGTGGATAATGGGATGCCCACTCTAGGTGTGGGTGGCACCACCCAAAAGGCTTCTAGTCTGGATAGGATAAAAGGGAAGGGGAGGATTGCTTTGCTACTTGCTGCTCCCTGCTTTCTGCCTGCTCCACCATTGAGCTGTTTTTCCTCTGCCACACCATCTTGTCTTGGAGCCAGCACTATGGACTGGAACCTCTAAGAGCTGTGAGTTGAGATAAACCTTTCTTCCATTGGCTGGGCGTGGTGATACACACCTGTAAACTCAGCACTGGGGAAGCTGAGGCAAGAGGATTGCCACAAGTTCAAGACCAGCCTGGGCTACATAGCAAGATGATATCTCAAACAACCAAAAACAACAAAAACAAAATAAATCTTTCCTCTTTAATTTTGGGTGTTGGATATTTTGTCTCAGCAATGAGAAAAGTAACTAAGATGCTCACAAAGTCACTAAATTGCCCAGGCTGGACTTGAACTTGCAGTCCTCCTGCTTTAGCCTCCTGAATAGTTGAGGTTATTTGTCTGGGTCTTGTATACCCACCTTCACAGAGCCTGTCACTCCAAAAGTCCTCACCAGCTCTCAGCTCTAAAGTCTAGCCCATAAGGGCCCCATCTCCAGCCCTCAGTCCTCACAAGCTGCCAGCCCTTAGGACAAGAGACCAAGACATAGTGGTGCCTTTTCCTATCCCGCAGGGCCAGAAAATAAGGGCTGTGGTGGGCTAACCACAGGCCTCCCAAAGAAATGTCCACCTAGAAGGTATGAATGTGAGTCTATGTAGAAAATGGGTCTATGTAAAAAACGAGTAGATGTAAAAACAGTAAGGATCTCAAGATTAGGCCATCTTTGACTAGGGTGAGCCCTAAATCCAAGGATAGGATTTGGGTAAGAGAGGGGAGAGACAGAGAGAAGACGGCCATGCCAAGACAGAGACAGAGCCCAGAGTGACATGGCCACACGGCCAGGGATGCCTGGAGCTACCAGAACCAGGAAGAGTAGGAAGGGCCCTACTTGGAGCCTATGGAGGAGGCATGGCCCTGCCCACATCTTGTCTCAGACTTCTGATTTCTAGACCCTGAGGCTGAATGTCTATTGTTCAAAGCACCAGTCTGTGGCCATTTGTGACAGCAGTCTGGACACCAACATAGGGCAAACTCTGATGCTACCCACAAAGGGGGCCTGGGTAGCATGGTCAGCCTTGATGGACACTGCAGTCTTGATGGACACTGCAAGGCAAGAGGATGCTGGCACTTCTTCCCACCCAACTGCAGATCCTCAGTACTACAAAAAAGGAGAGATAGAAAAAGAGAAGTGGGGTTCACCCCTCACAGCTCATGTGGCCACTTGTTGCCCACACAAAGGCCCTGCTTGGGGTGAGAGGGGTGTCTAGAGTTCATGAGGCCTCCTGCCCCAGCTTTCCCATGCTAGAAAGTGGGTTTCCTTATGACTCGTGCTTAGGAGGTTCTGAGTGAATCAGCCCAGACACCTGCCAGCCATGGGTCACCTCTGCCTGGGGATATCTGCAAGCCTGTCCGCTGCCATCCCTGTCACAGAGCTCAGGCCCCTGAGTTCCCTCAAGGCCCCAAGTTAGCTGTGAGTCCTGATGAATCCAAAAAGTCCCCCTGGAGGGCAGCAGGCTCTGTGGGTACATGTATAGGGGTGCACCTCCAATCTGGGGAGAAAGCAGCCTTTTGTGGGAAAGCTTGGACCTGGCCCTACCCTCTTTAGGCCCATTGCTCCCCACCCAGCCCCCTGTGAAGTGAGACTGTCCTGGATCACTGGCGGATGCGCTCTGTTTGTTGAGGGGAACTGCTGTCAGGCCATGAGTGCATCACCAGTGGCATAATCAACGCGGGTGTCTTCCCTCTGGGCCGCCACATCTTGTCAACAGGTGGAGTCTGGCGCGGGCACAATTAGTTAATGAGGAGGCTGCCAAGGCCACTCCCAGTGGGAACAACAGATGTGGGCAGCACCCTGGCACAGGGTGGGTGGTGTTCGGGCTGCCACTGTAGGAGTTGCCATATCGTGAGGGGCAATGGCGATAGGGCTAATGGTGGGTGGCTGGGCGCTGTGCCCTGCTTGGATTATGCCTGCGCATCCTGGGCAGGGTGTGGGGACAAAGCAGTGTGGTGGGTCTGGGTGCTGCTCACTGCTGCTGCAGAAACCCCTGAGCCCCGAGTCCCTGCTCACACACGTTGAGCTGTCTCTGCCTCTGGGATACCCAGGGCAGAGTGGAGATGGGGGGCCAGGAGGCACCTCGAGTTCAAGGGCACAGTGCAGGCAGAGCACAAGGGTAGGAGAAGGGGGTGGTGTGGCCACCCCATCCTTGGGTGGATATAGGGGAGAGTGGTGGCCATGGATCCTACTGGGTGTGAGCAGGTTGCGAGTGCTGGAGAGCAGCCGGCATCCTTGGAAGGTGCCCCACGCTGTGCCCTCCCACTGCCTCCCTCCCCTGAGAACCTCGCCGCCCGCCCTGAGCCGCTTGGCCCTGTACCATGGAGCCTCCCAGCTGTCCTGTAGCTGCCGTTTCCTTCCTAGGTTCCGAAGCCCAGAGCCTGCTGCACCTCACTGACACCCAGGGAAGGGCACAGTGGGGAAGGAGAGTCGTGGGGGAGTCAATGAATCCCCTACTGGTCCTACATGAGCCTCTCCTCTGCTTCCTTTGGTCCCTGTGTCTGTCCCAGGGGTCCCCTAGAAGACAGGAGGTGTGGGCAGGTAGGGGAAGGTCTCAGCATGCCCAGCCAGGCTGGGGAACCCCAGTGTGGTGGATTAACTAATGGTCAACTTGTCACACCCAGCTGAACTGAATCAGTGTGGTGCTGGGTATGGAAAGCCCACTTGAGGATTGTTGCCAACAGCATAAAAACAGAACTGGAGGGGAAGAGGTTGCGCTGTTGATTCTCCTAGAGAATCTTGCCACGCTGGTTTTCCTGATATGAACTCAGCTGTTCTCATCATCAGATGAGCTCTTATCCTCGCTGTCAGTGAGGATGACTGCGGTTCATTTTGGGGGAGCTCTGGTCTTTACCTTGAGCATCACTCCCTGACTCCAGTGCAGATTCCTCAGCCTGCTGAGTGCAGATCCCTCATCGCTCCCTGTCTCCAGTGCAGATTTTCTAGCTTCTACCACTGACTTTTGATCCTTGATGCAGACTTGCTTGAGACATTGTCATGGGCTCTAGGTCTTCAGTTGGACTCATGCAGGACATTGCCGTACGATCCAGGTCCTCAGGTAGATTCTTTGGGTCTCTAGTGTGTGGATAGATCTCCTGCACTCTTCTGAGTTTGACTCTTTGGGTGAATATTATAAAATAATACTGTAAATCATGTGTCCTGTATTAAATCTTTTCTATTGTGAACCTGACTACAATACCCAGTCACCCTAGTGGTCCCCACATACCACCCCTGAGGTAAGGAGAGGTCATGATGGGCTGGGACTACTCCAGGAGTCCCCTCCTCAGACAAGGGGACCACAGGGCCCATCACAGTCCAGAGACCCAGAGGCCTACTTCAGGCCAGCAGGACTGCCCCTTTCCCCACTTTGGGCGATGGGGCTTAGAGAAACCAAAGCACAGGCCAATGTCTGAGCTCAGAACTCAGGTCCTGCTCACAGAGCTAGCAGATCCTATCCAGGATACCTGCTGCTCCCTACTCGAGGCTCCTTGAGATCACCAGATCGTTGTCAGCTGCATCTACACCATGGTCCATGCCTGTAATCCTAGGGTCCTGGGAGACTGAGGCAGGAGGGTGGCAAATTTAGCCTCAGCCTGGGCAATTTAGGGAGACCCTGCCTCAAAAATTAAAAAAAAATAAGTCAGTGAGAAGGCCCAGGGTTGAATCCCCAGTACTGCAAACAAACAAGCAAACACGCATACACACAAATCCCGAATAAACAAAGCAACAACAAAAACAAAAAATGTTCCCATCAGAACCCACACCATCAGAGCAGAAGTGTTCCATTTATCCAGGTTCTTAGATGTGACTGGAGGCTCCTTGATGAGGAAGAGATTAGGTCACTGTGGAGACAAAAAGGTTAAAATTCTCAGCACCCAAAATTCTTTGATATCACACTTCTACCCAGCATGTGCCAGGCAGTCATAAAGCACTGCACCAAAGAAGACAAAAATAGCATGATAAAAGTAAATAGAATTGGGCGTGGTGGCACCCATTTATAATTCCAGCAGTCAGGAGGCTGAGACAGGAGGATACCATGAGTTTAAGGGCATTCTGGGCTACATAGTGAGTTCAGATCCAGACTCAACTACATAGTGAGACTGTATCTTAACAAACAAAACAAAACAAGACAAAACAAAACAAAACAGAGGATGAACAAAAAGACAAAAGGAAATACAATAGCTATCCTTTTCTCCTGTTCATATGTTTCCCCAAAAGGTTAAAACATACGGATACCCTTATCTCAATCTAAAGAGCCTTTTTATTTGAGGCCTAAGCCAGAGACCTTGACAATTTGCAATTTTGATGTACAACTTTAGTGACAACACAGGTGTTCCTAAAAAATGTGCTCCATGACGTCTCCACTTGCAGACTCAGGCCTTTCCCACGTCTTCATTCCCTTACACAAACTCTGGTCTCTCGCCCTGTCTGCGTGATTCCTCTCTCTGAAATGTGCCAGCTGTTCCTTTGGACAGTGTACTTGGTGATCTAAATGAACTCTTTCTTTCTTTCTTTCTTTCTTTTTTTTTTTTTGTACCAGGAATCAGGACTTTGCGTTTGCCAGGCAGGTGCTTGTTTTCTTTCCTATATTCCTTTTTTGTTAAACTCCTTCACTGCCCATGTCCCCAGCTTTCTATATGCCATCTGGCATGGCAACCATGTGAAAAATCAAAGACAAAAAGGTGGTTTGTTTTATGTACAAAATAAACAACCTGGACTTTGTGTTGTTCCTCAGAGGGAAAGGCCAGTCGTAGCCTGGGGCTGGGACTGGCAGCCAACAGGGGTGTGAAGGATAAGGTTTTCGGGGAAGCCAGCCGGGCTGCGGACACGAGGGCCACTAGCACGGGGGACCAGGGGTCCTGACTAGTAACCCAGCAGTCGTTTGTCCTCTTTCTCCACTTCCACATGTTCCACTATTTCTTTAAATAGTGGCCATTACTTCTGCCTATGTGAATCTCCCTATTTTAATTCGAACATCTGCATTACGAAGCTCAGAACCCTCTCCATAAACCTCCAGCCTTTCAACCTTCTGTGCATTGCCTCTCTGCCGGGTTTGTTGATTGATTTGGGGACTTGCAGCTCTTCACAGGTTCCTGTATCTACTGGGCCATCAACATCTTGGGGTGTTGAAAACATCTTCCACCTATTTGACATCTGCCTCAGCTGCTTGTTTGCCTGCTGCCCAGGAGCTCTTGATTTCAGTGAAGTCTTTGATGTGCAGCTTTTGTTTGGGAGTTTGGGACTCTTTCTTCATGCCTCAACTTTTTTTTTTCATTCTTGTATTTTCTTCCACACATCCTATTTTCAGGGCACTTGGTACCTACCATGCATGTGATAAGAGCTAGGGTCTTGATTTGGGTCCTTTAAAAAATATTTTACTTTATTTTTTGGTACTGGGGATTGAACTCACAACCTTGCACCTGCCAGGTAGGCACTTATACCACTGAGCTAAATTGCCGGCCCTATTTTTTGAGACAGAGTCTCACTATGCAGTTAAGGCTGGCCTTGAACTCACTTTTAGCCCAAACTGGTCTCAAACTCGCAACAATCCTCCTGCCTCAGCCTTCCGAGTGCTGGGATTAAAGGCATGCGCCACTATGCCCGGCTATTTTATTTTATTTTTTTGAGACAGGATCTCACTATGGCTATGTAGGCTGGTCTCTAACTTGCAGCCTGGTGCTGGGATTACAGGTGTGCACCACTTTGCCCAACTTTGCTTTGTGTCTTCCCGGAATGGGCAGGTTCTCCCATCTACCCAGCAGATCCATCCCCACATAGTCTTGTGGGGCTACCATTCTCCAGTATGGCACCCCACATGCACACGGGTGTGTTATTCTTGAAATCTCTATTCATTCCCAATGACCACTCCTGCTTTAACTATCAGGGCTTTGTCTTAATATCTGGCTGTTGATCTTTTCTATTTAGATCGTGGCTTATTATTCTTTTTAACTGTTGAATAAATTTGTTGAGTTCCTGAAAAAAAGCTCCCCTAGAATGTTTATTCGAATTGAATTTACAGAGTGCTATTAGGAATGCTGCCAGCTCCATCCTGCCAGGCTTTTCTGCAACAAGGCATTCTGCATCTCTCATTTGGTTGAAATCCACTTTGTGGATTTTATGAGTATTAGAAATGATATATTTTTCTATTATATTTGTTATTGGCTGTTCTCTATAGAGGGATGCTTTTTATTTTAGCAAAATGTATAAAACATAAAATTTACCACTTCAATATTTTTCTTTTGAACCCAAGGCTTTCACATTGAACTACCCTCCCAATCTTTTTAAAAAAATTTTTAATTTCAAAATTTTTAATTTCAATTTTAACTTCCTGAGGCACTAAGTGGCCTAGGCTGGACTTGATCTTACAATCTTCCGTCTTCAGCCTCTCAGAGTGATAGGATTACAGGGGAGCTATTCAGCAGCCTTAAGTATTTTCACGATGTTGTCTGACATCACCACTATTCATTTCCAGCAAATTTTCATTATTCCAAACAGAAATTCTGTACTCATTAAGAGTCCCTTTCTATTACCTCTCCCCAGTCTCTTACAATTTCTATTGTATTTTTTGTCTCTGGAGTTCCCTATCTGGATATTTCATATAAATGGGATCACAGTATTTGTGCTTCTGTGTCTGGCTTCATTCACCGGGCATAACACTGTTCTGGTTCACCCTCATTGGAAGGTGCGTAAGAACTTCAGCCCCTCTTGGGGTGATGATATCCTCGTGTGGACACACAATTTGCTTGTCAGTTGTTGGACTCTCCAATCTGTTCTACATTTTGGCTACGTGAGTAATGCTGCTGTGAACATAAGTGTACGAGTACCTGGTCAAGCGACTCTCTTCAAACCTTTTAGGTGATTTTGCTAGAATTGCTGAGTCAGGTAGCACCTCTGTTTAACTTTCTGAGGAACCACAGTGGCTGCACTATTTCATACTCCCACCAACAATGCTCCAGGACTCCAGTCTCTCCATATCCTCTCCAGCACTTGTTATATTGTGGGCCTTCTTTCTGTGTGTTTGTGGTGCTGTGAACCCAAGACATTATGCATGGTAGGGAAGGGCTCTGCCCCTGAGCCACATCCCCAGTCCATTATGCCACTGATCGCTAGGGTGTTTTTGTTTTTGAGACAGGGTCTTGCTATGTAGTCCAGGCTGGCCTCGAACTCAAGGCAATCCTCCTGTCGCAGCCTCCCAAATACTGGGGAGGATTACAGGCATGTACCACCATGTGGGTTATAGATACCCAGAAAACTAGCACCATATCCCTATCACCTCCACTAGGGTTTGGATGGGGAAGTCTTTTATGAGGAGAGCCTCTTTCGATGCCTTTCGGTCTTATGTTGTACGCCCTGAAGGGAGATGTTGGGACCTGGGCCCTTCCCCTCTCTCTCTCTCTCTCTCTCTCTCTCTCTCTCTCTCTCTTCACTTTCTGGCTGCCATGATGTGAGCCACTTTGCTCCACCACAGGCTCCTTCTCTGATGAGCTGCCTTGACTAGAGGCTAAAAGCAGTGGGCTTGGTGGAACACAGAGAAAAGTCTCCAAAACCATGAGCCACAGTGAGCCTTTCCTCTTCATAAACTGGTTATCAGGTATTTTATTACAGTAACAGGAAGCTGACTAACACAACCCTTGAAAGGTTTCCTTATGTATCTCTGTAAACCATTCCGTCTTCCTATTCCTGGAAAATTAGAATTCTTAGTTTTTATGAAGTTGCTCAGCTCCCAGGCAACCACTGGTCTGTTTTTTGTCATAATATATTAGTTTGCATTTAAAATTTCTTTTTTTATTGCAGAACTCTGGAAGGCTGAGGCAGGAGAATTGCAAGCTCAAGCACAATCTGGGCAACTTAGTCAAACCCTGTTCAAAAGAAAAAATAAATAAAGGGCTGGGGATGTACCTTAGTGCAAAGGCCTGAGTTCAATGATCAGTATTTTTTAAAAAATCCTTTTATAAATGAAACCATTGCCTGGCATGGTGCTGCATGCCTGTAATCCCAGCACTTGGGAGGCTGAGGCAGGAGGATTGCTGCAAGTTCCAGGTCAACCTGGGCTACATGGTGAGGTCAAAGCCAGCTTAGACTACATAGCTAGACCCTGTCTAAAAAAAATAAATAAATAAACGAAACCATACATTTTATATTCTGAATTTGCCTTTTTCTCCCAGCTTAATGATTTTTAATTCACTCCTTTTTTTTCAGGTATTGGCAGTTTGTTTCTTGTTATTGTTTAACACTAGATCACAGTGTACATATACTCTTTCATCTGCTTATCTTGATGAAAGTATGTTTTCCCTATTTTTGGCTATTGTGAATACATACATGGACATACATGTATCAAGTTTTTTTGTGGACATAGGTCTCATTTCTCTGGGGTGATTATTTAGGAGTGGGATGGCCAAATTGTGTGCTAAGCAACAGGAGAATCACAAGTTTGATCCCAGACTAGCAACTGACTTAGTAAGACTCTGCCCCAAAATAAAATATAAAAAAGGGACTGAAGGCAGCTCAGCATTCCCTGGGTTATGGTGCTGCACATCTGTAATCCCAGCACTCTGAAAGGCTGAGGCAGGAGGATTGCAAATTCAATTCCATCCTGGAAATTTAGTGACTTAGTGAGACCCTGTTTCAAAATAAAGACAGAGAGCCGGGCGTGGTGGTGCAGGCCTTTAATCTCAGCACTTGGGAGGCTGAGGTAGGAGGAGCATTGTGAGTTCAAGGCTGGTTTGGGCTACAACGCAAGGCGGGTCTGAGCTACATAGTGTGACCCTGCCTCCAAAAAACTAGGGCCAGGAGTTTGGCTTAGTGGTTGAAGCGCCTGTCTGGCAGGCGTGAGGTTGTGAGTTTGATCCCCAGTGCCACAAAAAAAAAAAAAAAAAAAAAAAATAATAATAATAATAATAAAGCCGGAGGCAGGGGTTGGGGTTGAGGTTGGGGGTTGGTATGTAGCTCAGTGTGAAGGCTCTGAGTTCAATCCTTAGCACTGGAAAGAAAGGATATAATTCACATATTATACAAGAGCCATGCATGGCTATATACAATAGCCATGCATGGTGGTGCATGCCTGTAATCCCAGCACTCAGGAGCCTGAGTCAGGAGGATCACAGTAAGTTAGATGCCAGCCTGGGCTACAAAATGAACTCAAGGCCAGTTTGAACTGCACAGTGAAATCCTGTCTCAGAGCCGGGCGTGGTGGCGCACGCCTTTAATCCCAGCACTCCGGAGGCTGGGGTAGGTGGAGTGTTGTGAGTTCGAGGCTGGCTTGGGCTAGAACGTGAGTGCGAGGCCGACCTGAGCTACATAGTGCAACCCTGCCTCAAAAAAAAAAAAAAAAAAAAAAAAAAAAAAAAAAAAAAAAAAAAAAAAAATCCTGTCTCAAAAACAAAAAAACCCTCAAACAAAAAAACCCCACATCATACAATACACTCATTGAAAGTGTTCAATTCAGTGTTATTAATTACATTGCTGTTTTCAAATAACTGGCTTTTCATTTTGTTAAATTTCTTTATTGCTTATTTTCCATTTCATGAATTTCTAAGCTCATGTTTGTTATGTTTTCTACTTTGGGACTTTGGTACTTTTCTAATTTCTTGAAGTGACACCTTAGGTCATAGGTTTCAGACCTTTTTTTAATGTATAATGTAATTGTTTAAAATTGTAAAATTTTCACAGGATGTGGTGGCACACTCCTGTAATCCCGGTACCAGGAGTTCAAGGCCAGCCTGGACTACATAGTGAGACTCTGTCTCAAAAAACGAACAACCAAAAGAAAACCCACTAACTAAATTTAAAAATAACACACACAAAAACCAAAACCCATAAGTTTTTCTCAATGGGCTGCTTTTTCTTTAAAAATTGTCCATCCTTAAAGTAACTGACAAAAATTATATATGCTTAAGATGTACAACGTTATTTTTTTACTGTCCATTTACATATTTTCCATTTGAACCCTGGGCCTTTGCACTGAACTATAACCCCAGGCTTTTTTTTATTATTTATTTTGAGACAGGGGTCGGGTTTTTTTGTTTGTTTTTGTGGTATGCGGATTGAACTCAGGGCATCGTGCATGCTAAATGAGCATTCTACCGCTGAGCTATATCCTCAGTCCGTGAGACAGAATCTTGATTAGTTTCTGAATTACCTGGGCGGGGCTTGAATTTGCGATCCTCTTGCCTCAAATTCCCAGTTTGCTGGAATTACAGGTGTGCACCACCACACCGTGGTCAGGCTTTTAAAACACCATGGAGTGAGCCGGGCGTGGTGGTGCACGCCTTCAATCCCAGCACTCGGGAGGCTGAGGTAGGCGGAGCGTTGTGAGTTCGAGGCCGGCTTGGGCTACAACGCGAGCGCAAGGCTGGCCTGAGCTACATAGTGCGACCCTGCCTCAAAAAACCAGGGCCAGGAGTTTGGCTCAGCAGCTTAAGCGCCTGCCTGGCAGGCGCGAGGCCGTGAGTTCGATCCCTGGTGCCGCATAAACAAAACAAAACAAAACAAAAACACCATGGAGTGTGCATTATTTGTTATTAGATCGGTTGACCTGGAGTAGTAGGTCATTGGCAGTAGGTTGTTGGTAAAGATGCAAGGCTCTGGCTTTGATCCCCAGTACTGCAAAAAGACAAATAAATATTGGGTAGACAAGCATGGTGTCTATGACCTGGTGACACTGTATCTGGTCTACACAACCACACTCAGAATTAAAAAAAAAAAAAAAGCACAATGGTTTCCTTTGTCATCTACATGGCCCGTCCAGAAGTAAATTCAGTGCCTCCCTTCACTGAACACCTCTGTAGGTTCTGCCTTCCCTTCTACACCTTGTCCCAGTCTTTTTGCCCCAGAAAGAATGACTCAACCAAAGCAATTACTTAGGTCACACCTGCCTTTACTTTAAATAAACCACTGTGAGCCATTTTGAGTTGACTTTTGGATGTCTTAAGAAATTTTTGATATGCTACAAGGTTTGGGCTTTTTTTTTTTTTTTTTTTGCATGTGGCTATCCAGTTGTTCTAGTATATTTATTGAAGGTACAATTTTTTCTCCACTTAATTGCTTTTGCATCTTTGCCAGAAATCAATTGTCTATTATGTAGGTATCTATTTTGGGGATTCATATTGGTACCTTGGTGCTTCCTTTATGTTGATATCAATGCTGTTTTGTCAAGATTGGTGTAAGTCTGTGATAAGTCTTGGGATTGGGGAGGGTTTGTTCCTTTATCAAAGTTATTTAGACTATTCAGAGTTTTTCGTATTTCTACAGAAATGTAAGAATCAAGATGTTAATTTTTATGAAAAATGATGTTGGTGTTTTGATAAGGGACTGTGTTTTCTGATCTTTATTATTTTCTTCTATCTGTTCTTGGTTTTATTCTGTCTTTTATTTCTAATTTTTTTTTTTTTTTGTGGTACCAGGGATTGAACTCACAACCTCACGCCTGTCAGACAGGTGCTTAACTCACTGAACCAAACTCCTGGCCCTGGTTTTTTGAGTTAGGGTCGCACTGTGTAGCTCAGGCCGGCCTTGCGCTTGCGTTGTAGCCCAAAGCCGGCCTCGAACTCACAACGCTCCTCCTCCCTCAGCCTCCCGAGTGCTGGGATTAAAGGCGTGCGCCACCACACCTGGCTTATTTCTAATTTCTTAAGGAAAGATATGAGGGTATTTCATAATTTTCTTCTTTTCTAATATATGTACTTGGTGTTAAAAAAAAAGAATTTTTTAAAGACAGGGTCTCACTAGGCAGTGCAGACTGGCCTTGAACTCCCTTATGTAGCCCAGGCTGGCCTCAAACTCACAATGATCCTCCTGCTTCAGCCTCCCAAATGCTGGGATTATGGGCACGCACCACCACACTTGGCTACACTCAGAATTCTTTGCAGGGTATGTTCCCAACTCACAGGAAAGTTCTGGTCAGAAAAACTGGAGCAGAATAAATATCTCATTATAGGAGTGTATCTTAGAAAAAAAGAAAGTAGCAATCCAATGAAGTTTTTAAGTGGTTCATTTGTTAGCTAAGGAAAGAAAGCCATCTCTTGATGGTGACTTAGTGAAATCATGCTAGATCGCAGCAGTTAAAGAAGAGTGTCCAGAGAAAATAAATTCAAGCCTATTGGCACTTTGATAAGAACAGTTGTTCTGAGACATAAAGATGTAGGGAGCAATATCAATGGTCAATTAAAAAAACAAGACAAAACTGGGTGTGGTGGCACATGCCTGCAATCCCAGTATTGCAGAGGCTGAGGCAAGAGGATCTCTGTGAGCTCAAATCTGACCTGGGCTACAGAGTGAGACCCTGTCTCAAAAAAAAAAAAAAAAAAAAAAAAAAGAGAGACAGAGAGAGAGAAACAAGTCAGATGATCGAAGTCCTTTACTTGGCTCCTGCTGAATGAATAGACAGTGCTGGGGCCATGTAGCTCACCTCTGTGTGGAGTCAATGCTTGAAGTCTGAGTTGGGAAGCCACAGGAACTCAGGGTATGACAGAGGTCAGAACATTTTAAAGGTCAAGAAAACTAAGGGAGTAGAATTTGCAAGGAATCTGCTAATACGTGCTTATGGTTGATGGTGGTAAAAATATGTGGGGAGCAGCTCAGAAGGACACATTCCCAAAGCTCTGAGAATGTGACGTGTGAAGCCTGTGGTTCTTCACTGTTACTCTTCAGCAAGTTCTCTGCAAGAAGTGTTTGAATGTCTGGGATGTTGCTGAACTGGTAGTGTCAACTATGTACTTAGCTATTGTCAGTTCTGAGGGTTTCATCAGAAGTAGCCACTGAGTATGAGACTTGCCCTTCTGTGGGGCAGGTCGCCTTCATGTAACAATGGCGCAGGTATGTGGTGGCAAAGGGGCAGCTCAGGATGGAAGCGCCTGTCCCTGCTTGTTTTATCAGGACAAAAGGACTTTGGGGTTCAACCTCTGCTTCAAACCTGGTAATGTTTCTTAATGAGCTCAACCTCAAATGACAGGAGAAACATTGCTTACATGCAAAGTATTTTCTGGATTACCGTCATTTCAACAACTAATACTGTTTGAATAACAGTGTGTTTTATGTACGTCCTGTGCAAAATTAAAACTAAGAATGTCTTATTAATGCTTTTTTTATTTTTATTTTTTGCACTGAGGGTTGAACTCAGGGCCTTCACATTGAGCTACAACCCCAGGCTCCCCCACCCTTTTTTATTTTTTAGTTTTTTTGAGATGGGCTTTCAATAATTCACTAAGTTGCCTAGGATGGGCTCAAACTTGTGATCCTCCTGCCTCAGTCACCCAGAGTACTGGGATTACAGGTGTGTGCCATTACATTTGACTTTTGTTTTGTTTTAGGCAATACTGTCTCACTGTGTTGTCCAGGTTGGTTTCAAACTCCTGGGCTCAAGTGATCCTGCCTCAGGCCCCAGTAGCTGGGACTACAGGTATACACCACCACATCCAGTTTAGTAGGTATGTCTTTTAAGTTTAAACCATAATGCATTGATGAAAACACAAAGCATATTTCCACATTCCAAAATCCACTGGTGTGTGGTAGAGGAGCTGCCACACAACCTTGGACCAGAATTAAGTGCTCTACCATGTGGCGATGCGTTGGTGTCAGGGAGGGTCGGTCCAGCAGTGCTTAGGTGCCTTCCAGGTGACAAGATACACTAGCTGTCACCCGGTTTAGCCCTGACAGGTCAAATGTTTGTAACTGATTTTGATGACAAGAAACAATAACCTGAACCTTAATTACACTAAATGTTATCCCTCAAATTATTTCATTTTCATGAACAGACCTACTGTATGTTACAAAATTGGTAAATTTGTGTTTGTGTGTGTGGTACTAAGGATAGGACCCAGGAGCACGCTGCCACTGAGCCACATTTCTAGCCCCTTTTTTTATTTGAGATACAGTCTTGCTATTTCCAGACTGTCCTCCAATTTAGGATCCTCCTGCCTTACCCTCTTGAGCAGGTGGGATTATGGGTATATGCTATCACATCTGGCTTGTATTCAATTATTATAATTTGAATTCTACAATAAAAAAGGAGTGGATATTCATTTCCAATCTTGTTACACATAATTTGACTAGGGTTTTTAAATTATTTTCTATGGAAGGGGTTAAAAACTTTTCTGCTGACTTTCGAAAGTTGATTCTTTTGTTTTGTTTTGGAGACAGTCTTACTATGTAGTTCAGGCTGGCCTCGAGCTCTTTGAGCTCACTGTGAGGCCAGACCAGCTTTGAACTTGCTGTAACCATAGGTTGTAAATTGATTGTTTTTGTTATTTTGTACCTGGTAGAATTCTCTGTTACTTAGGACAGGCTCCACTGCATATTATAACAGAAAACCCAGTCATGAACAAGGTCAGAGACCAGGTGGTTTGTATAATCAGCTCAGCAAATAGAAGCTATTGTAGGAGTTTTGGTTTTGGTGCTGGGGTGGAACTGGGGACTCATGCATACTAAGCTTGCTCTACCACTGAGCTGCACCCCAGACTCTTTTGTAGGTATTAGAAGTGGAGACACATTCCACATTGGGAATTGCTGTCATACATTATTTTTTTAAACTTTATTTTAAAGAGAATAAAACCAAACAAAACAGAATAAAGCCAGTAAAAACAAAACAGTGATATGCAATATAACAGCCATTGTTAAATTCTATCATCTTGTTTTGAAAACCTATATTGTTACTGTTTTGGGTTTGTTGTAGTTTGTTTGTCTCTTTTGCTTTTTGTTTTTCTTTTCTGTGTCTTTTTTTCTGTTAAGAAAATAACAAAACAGTGAAATGATACAGAACTTCAAAACAGGATGATAAGCCAGGCATGGTGGCACACTCCTGTAATCTCAGCACTTGGGAGCCGAGGCTGGAGAATTTTTTGCAAGTTTGAGATCAGCCTGGGCTACAAAGTGAGCCCAAGGCCAGCCTGAACTGCGTAGTGAGACCCTGTCTCAAAAAGAAAAAAAAAAAAAAAAGAATGATAGGAAATCAATAGTGGCTACCATAATGCCTCTTGTTATCTTCAAAACAAGTGTCCAGACCATCAGACATAATAAAATCAAACAAAATAGAACAGAATAAAACCAATCAAAACAGAACATTGAACGAAACAAAACAATAAAACAGAACAAAACAAGACAGTGAGAACAATATGGGATCTCAAAAATAAGACAGAAGGAAATCCCCCATAGTTGCTATATTGCATATTGTTATCCTCTAAATAGATGCTCGACTACCAGCTTTAGGCCTGCAAAGTCAATCAAACAATACAAACATTAAGTTGTTTTCGTACCTTGGTTGCTATCAGCCTTATTCCTTCAAATCAGCTGGTTGCTGGGGGGTGGGGGTGGGGAAGGGGGCTGTTCCTATCTCCCAGCCCACCCACCAGCTGCCTCACAGGAAGGGCAAATTGGAGTCATACATTATTGCAGGGGCTGGAGGGAGAGGATTTTTGACTTGGAGGTGCCCCACACAGACCGTGATTTAAATCCAGGAAGGGCGACTATGCCTTGAACAATGGCCCCACCTCACCTCTCAGTTTCCAGTCAGTGAGGGTATGCAGGTCTATTGTTATCCTGGCCCACTCAGGTGGACTATGGTGCTGAGTCAGTCCTGGATCCAGTTTTGATTCCCTTCGGTCACTCTTCATCTGTTCATTTCAGGGTCACGGTGATGTCCTCACCATACTGGCTTGAGACAGGAGCCTATCTAAAGAAATGCACCACCCCCCGCCCCCCCGCCAATGGCCAGTGCTCCTGTGAACTGTGGCCGACTGTGTGGCTACTACACAAACTCTGTGGCCTGCAGAGCTCACCATGGCTCAGCCAGAAGACCACATCGTTACTTTGTCCTGTGACTCAGGCCACTCTGCTCCCTCAGGTTTTTCCTCCTGAGAAATGGGAGCATAACATCCTGTGAAGCCTGGGCCTAGGGCTCTCTCCATTTCCACACAGATGAAGACCAAGGCTGCCCAGGCAGCCTGGGCCTGGCTCCACTCCTGACCCTGTCTAAAGATCTCCACCCACACATTCCTGCTGCATGAGCAGCTGCTTCTCCCCCTGGCTGCAGGGAACAAGCATCCCTAGTTGCTGTGGTCAGCCTGGGAAGATCTGGTAACTCTATAACCCCACTTCCCAGGTGTGGAAACTGAGACCAAGAAGGCTCAGGCTCTTCTGTCACCCAGGTTTCTCAGCGACTCTAGCTACAGGGCGGGGCCAGACCCTGGGAAGGGGCCACTTGGATCTGGGGCTCTGATGGGCATTGAGAAACCTCCCCAGGTAGCCCAAGCCAGACACCCCTCCTGCCTGGCAGCTCCACCCCCACTTTCCTAGCTTCCTTTAAAGAGATCAACTGAAACTTGCCAAGAACTCAATGACTCATACCCCGTTCCCACACATGCTACCAGCTCTGCATGACTCTTTCTGTCTCCTGTGACCTGCCCTCCTATCCAGGATCTGTGACCCAGGAAAGTCCCTGTCTCTGTTTCCTTGGTGGTGCTGAATCTGCCCCTTTCATTGGGAGAACCAGGGACTGCCCCAGGTCAGCTTTGCAGGATGACAGGAGTGAGGGACTCATGGGGTCCCAAAGTGAAAGTTGGATAAGAACCTCAGGGCATTTGCCCAGGTGAGGAGCCCTTGGTCACAGTGAACAACCAGGCAGCGAGTAAAGGAGCATCCCATGGATGGGTCACTGTGTCTGTTGGGGTGGTTGCCTAGCCATTCAGGGACAAAATCTAATCTAGCTGGGGGATATGCAAGGACCCATATTTTCTGAAACTAAACTCAGCGCCCACGCCCATGAGGGGCTAACCATGTCCTGGTTAATGAGAGCTGGGGGACAGGATCCAGTTCACATGTGTGTTCATGTATGTGTGCATGTGTAGGAACGGGTATGCTGGAGAGGTGTGGCAGACGCCCACACCAGCACTGCCTGGTACCTCAACCCAGTTGCCCTGGGTGGGAGCCAGGATAGGGCTCAGGCTGGTACCGGGACCTGCCAAGGGAGGGACCAGCAAGTCCCTTCCCGGTCTGGGGGCCCCCTCCTGCTCCCTGCTTCACAAGGGGGAACGTCATGGATGTTCTTCCCCTGCTGTCGTTAGGAGAAATTTCTGCTCTCAGCCCATGTGGCCCTGACGAGTCACACAGCATCTCTCTGCCGAGGGTAGGAGCAGATGGCTCTGCACTAAAGTCTTGTCTGTTAGCTACATTCTTCCCACCTATCCTCACCCAGGCCTGACCTCAACAAGGAATGTGGTCTGGCTTCATTTTCTACCACTTGAGGGCCAGACCTCAGACCTAGGCAGCAGTGGGGAGGCAGGCGGGCTATAGAGTTGGGCAATGTCCTGCAACCTCCCACATATCTAGCTGGGAACTGGCCACTGTCCCACAGGTAGGGCCACTTCACTTCAAGAGGCCTGTGTCTGCTCAAGCCCCAGACCCACCCAGGGAATTGTTACCATGACAGAGCCCAGAATACAACAGGTGCTCAGTAAGTGCACGGATGGTTAATGAGCATTGGGGTCTGGATGGAGACTGTTTCTAGAGAACACAGGATAAAGCATGGAACTATCTTGGTGGCTGTCCTGGGCTGCCCCACCAGGACCATGAAACTGGTGTTTTCAGAAATAGTGCTGGACAGGACACCTGGGCTGTTGCCCCAGGTGTACGTATAGGATATATGCTCCTGTGCTCTGTCTGAGCTGAGACAGACTTCACCTGGACCCTACCTATGCCCTGGACTCCACCTGCAGTGGGGTTGGACAAGAAGGGAGCTGCAACCATCCTGGGTGTGGGTGCTGGGTGTCCCTGGGCCATATGGGGTAGGGATCGTGTTCTGCTTCTGGGGGAGATGTGGGTGGGACTTCTTGCCTCTCCATGTTTACCTCCTCTCCTGTTCTCTGGCTGGGGGCCTGGTTTTCTGCCACTTGCTAAGGTTGTGGCAGTCACAGGTGCCTCCCCCACCTTGGGGGAGGCTGAGGGGATGTCACGTGGAGGCCTTGTAGTTCCCAGATACCTGACCACCAGGCTGCCTCAGACAGCTCAGATCAGTGGACTGGTGGCTGAAGCATGTGTGTAGGAGGGCCCCTTGTTTCTGAGCCGTGGTGGGGTACACCTGGGCTGGGTTTGCTGGGGTGGGGTAGAGGCCTCCTGGAGGTTGGTGGTTTGGTCCTGTAGGTCCTACTCTGACCCCAAGAGGACAGTACTCCAGGAAGGACCCTCCAACAATGCTAACCACAAGTCCCCAAGCTCCGTGCTGGTGAGCCCCAGGTTGCTCACTGGCCCACTACATCTCCTCCTGAAAGTAGGAGAAGCTATGAGGTTGGTGGAGGGCATTGCTTTTCAGCCCCTACAGGAACCTGCAGTGGAAAGGATCAGGAAGGGAGAGGCTGAGCAATACAGCCCCAGCCTGCATTGCTCAATCCCTCTGCACAGGGAAAACTAGGGCCAATCTGAGTGGGGAAACAGCCCTGCCCGCTAGCAGTAACCCCACCCTAAACTGCCCTGCTCTGCCCTGCCCTGGGAGGAGAGCTGACGAGGGGTGCTGCTGTCTGCAAGGGCGTCTTCCTGAGGGGTGGAGCTGGGCAGTATACAGAGCAGGGACAAACAGCCAGATGCTTCAGGTGCCCACAAAGAAGGTTGGACAAGAGCTCCCTGGTTTCAGAGGCCCCTCACTGTGTGGGGACAGTGCTGGGTACGAAGGCAGGGAGATCTTGGGGACATCAGAGTCACTATCTTTCACAGATCATGGCCTGGTCAACAGCTCCACTCCCCCTGAGGTCCTGCAGGATCCTCACCCACAGTAGCCTTCTGCTGCTCCTCAGCTTGGGTGAGTCCAGAGTTGTCGTCTGTGTGGTGTAGGGCCGGGGGAATGCAACCCAAGGCAGGTCAGGTCCTGGGGTGAGGCTCCCTGCCCCAGAGACCTTCACTTCTGCTGTGAGCAGGAAGCCCAGTCCCAGAGGGGAGGGGGTCTGAACAAAGTGGGGTCCACTCAGACTCTGTTCCCAGACACGTGGGCCAGGATGGCATGAGGTCCCACACCTTGCTGGGTATACAGGGGGCTGGGCCAGGGAGAGGCCTGCCTTTGCTTCATTCCTCCTCAGGGTCTGGCACGCCTGGAAATCCTGGTCCTCTCCTCCGCTCTATGTTCTCTACTCTGCAGGGTGGGTGCAGCCTCTGAGGGCCCAGACAGTTATGACCCAGCAGGTGAGGTCCTCTGGGGAATGGCAGGGCCCTTTGGTTCTGGCAGAGGTCTCGGCTTTGCCTGGGGTTGGGGGGCTTGCACAAATCTACTGGAGTTCAGAGGCAACCACTTGCAAGTGTGTGTCTGAGCCTGGAGGGGCTGGATCAGGAAACAGTCAAGCCATGGGCCCAAGACATGGTCCCAGCAGGGAGCTGGGCTCAGAGAACTGCTGGGTCCAAGAAGCTCCTGTCTGGGGAGCCATCATCCAGGCCTTGTTCTCCAGGCTGCTCTACTCCTCAACCCAGTCTTGGCCAACAAGAGTGACCTTGCCAGGTAAGTGCAGGATCTCATGTCCTTCAAGGACTCTGGGGGACTTGAGTAATGGCCAAGCCTCTGTGCTCACATTCCTGATCCTATGTCCCCTCATGTCCTCCCTGCCTGACTGGGATTGGGGTTGGGGAAGGGATTGCCTCTCCAGAGGATGGTGACACTTTGCCCTCCAGAATGTGCATAGAGTCCACTGTGGGGGTGATGTGGGGGCAGGGAAGCCCTGTGCATACCCTTGTCCCGCCCCCAGCCTTGACCCCAGCTTCCTCTGTGACTTCACCTGTGCGGAGGTGTCTGGCATGAGCACTGAGCATGCCCAAGAGCTGGCCATGGCCATAAAGCAGAAGAATGTCACACTCCGGGTGGATCAGGTCAGTCCTCAGGGGAGGCTAAGGAGTTGGTGGCCTCAGGGCTACCACGCCACTGCCCACTCCCTAGCTGTGACTCTTCCCAGAGCTCCTCGGCCACCTGACTGACCATGAAAGTACCCTTTCCTATTTGGGTCTAGTTCTCTGGGAGTAAATCGGAGATGACCTAGTCATCCCCTCCTAGAGCATCAGAGCCAGCTCTGGTGGCTCTGTCCCTCAAACATGGCTCACAATGCGTGTAGAAGGCAAGATATGGGGTGGATGAGCCTTGGGCTGGGGAGAGGGCTGCTGGCCAGCACCTGTGTGCTTGGTGCCCCAGCAGGATAGCTCTCAGGGCAACAGCTCTACGTGAGCAGGGCATGGGGCCAGCATGGAGTGGGATCAACCAGGGGCCCCTGGGCCATCTTTGGGGTAGTAGCCCAGAACTTTCTGAGCTGTATTTCTGGTCTCCTGGCAGCTACACTGTTTGGCACTTCACCTCTCCAAGCACCTCGTCCCCAAGAACCTGGACACCTTTCCAGTGGATATGTTGCCCTTCTTCAAGTAGGGACACCCTCCAGGCTTGGGTGCACCCCCCGACCCCAAGCACAAGGACTCCATGGCTCAGTTGGGCCATCCCTCAGGCAGGGGTGTGCAGTAGTCTGCATGGCCAGCCCCAGCACCCACTCTCCCTCTGCAGCCCTGACTTGTTCACTGGGCCCCAGGCCTGTACCCAGTTCTTCTCTGGCATCGCCAAGGCCAATGTGGATGTGCTTCCGCGGGGGGCACCTGAGCGGCGGCAGCTGCTGCTTGCAGCTCTGGCCTGCCAGGTACTAGACAGAGCCTGGGGAAAGGCAGTAAGGAAGGGGCGTGTTGGTTCCCCAGAGGTGCTGAGGCCCATTGCCTGTGCAGGGTGTGAAGGGGTCTCTGGTGAGTGAGGACAACGTGCAGGCCTTGGGAGGCCTAGCTTGTGACCTGCCTGGGAACTTTGTTGCCAAATCTGCAGCAGTCGTCCTCCCCCGGCTGGCAGCCTGCCCAGGGCCCCTGGACCAGGACCAGCAGGAGGCAGCCAGGGCAGCTCTTCAGGGTGGAGAAACACCCTATGGGTGAGGAGAGGTGTCTGGGACTATGAAGTGTGCTCGGGTTGGTGGTTCATGGGCAGCTGTGTCTGAGGGCATCCTCATCTGCACTGGGCAGCTCAGGGCCTACTATACTCTGCTGCATCTTATCTGTGCCCACCAGGGTCCCCTTCACAGCATCTCGGGAGGGGAGGCACCCAACTCTGGCTCTACCGCTGCCCTCTCTGTCTGGGGCTGGACTGGTGGGGGGGGTCCTTGAGCCAAGCCCCTGTATCTGAACAGCCCCCCATCAAAGTGGTCGATCTCCACACTGGATGCTCTGCAGAGCCTGCTGGCTGTGCTGGACCAGTCCATCATTCGTACTATCCCCAAGGTGAGACCCGGCCTCAGTGTGCCTATGTAGTCACTGGGCCTGTGCAGCTGAGCCACCCTGTCCTGTCCTCAGGGAGTCACAAATGCCTGGCTACATCATACCTCCCAGCAGCCATCTGGGCAATGGCCTGAGCTGACCACCATCCTCGTGAGGCTCAAGCGGAGCACAGAGGGTGAGCCCCACATGCTGCTAGGCCAGGCTGGGGTCTGGCATTGGAGGGTCTCACCTGCCCTAACTCTTCCTGGTCAGTTGGTTCAATCATAGCCTTACAGTGTGGGTAGAATTGCCCCATTTTGCTAGTGGGTAAACTGAGGTTCAAGGTCTTATGGCATTTATGGGAGGAAGGAGGGGTTGAAAGGACAGGTTGGACCTTGACACTCACCTGTCCTGCAGAAAAGGTCTGTCCCCCAGGGCGGAAGCCCCAGGTGGTGGATGAAAACCTCTTCTTCTATGAAAACTGGGAACTGGAGGCCTGTGTGGATGGTGCCTTGCTGGCCACACAGATGGACCAAGTGAATGCTATTCCCTTTACCTACCAGCAGCTCAACATCTTTAAGCGCAAGCTAGATGAGGTAGCCTCTGCTGTGGGCTCCTGACTGCCTGCTCTGCCCAAGACTCCCCTAGTCACCAGGGAGGGTCTCTGAACCTCACAGTCACTTCCCCCACAGATCTACCCACAAGGCTACCCTGAGCCCCTGATCCTGAGCCTGGGCCACTTCTTCTATCTCATGAACCCTGAGGACATTCAGAAGTGGAATGTGACCTCCTTGGATACATTGAAAGCTCTGCTCAAAGTTAGCAAAAGGCCAAATATGGACACTAAGGTGATCACCCGCCTTGGGGGAGTGTGTGCGGCATGAAGGTGTGCAGCTGGGGCTGGCAGGCGTACACTGTTCCCTGCCCCAAGGCAGCTGAATGGCTTCCTTCCACAGGTGGTCACTTTGATTGCCCGCTACCTGCAGGGGAGTGGCCAGCTGGACAAAGACACTCTGGATGCCCTGGCTGGCTTTCATTCCACCTACCTGTGTGCCCTTAATCCTGAGCAGTTGAGATCCACGCCTGCCAGTCTCCTGTGGTGAGTTATGGGGGCTCTGTCAGGCAGGGTGGGCATCCTGCATCCCTTATTCACGGCCTACTTTACTTCACTTCCAGGGCAGCCAGGCCTCAGGACCTGGACTCGTGCAGCTCGAAGCAGCTGGGCATTCTCTATCCCAAGGCCCGCTTGGCATTCCAGAATGTGAGCGGGCCAGAGTACTTCGGGAAGATCTGGCCCTTCCTGGGTGAGCCAGGATGCATACGGCCAAGTGAAGACAGTAAGGGGTACCCAGATATTCCTTAAAGGCCAGTGCCACAGGGCAGCCTGTCCCCTGTCCCTTAATACATCCGAGAAGCTGGGAATTCTATTCCTGCCAGGGGACTGATCCTCTCCTACCAAGGGGTCAGGCACTGGCCAGGGAAGCCAAACAGAATTCCTTAGGAGAAAGAGAATTGCTGTAAAGAAGGTGGGCTTCATTCAAGCCTAGTGGGACATGCCTATAATCCTAACACTCTGGAAGGCTGAGGCAGGAGGAGGATTAAAAGTTCAAGCTCAACCTGGGCAACTTAGTGACTTAGAACTGTCTCAAAATAAAATTAAAGGGTTGGGGATGTAGCTCTATGGTAGGATACTCTTGGGTTCAATGTGCAGTACAACACACACACACACACACACACACACACACACAAAGGTGGGCTTCCTGTAGCTGTGATCAGAGGATAGGACTAGGGCATACTGTGAGGTCTGGAGCTTGGGGTCCCTTTTCCCGAGCAGGTGGGGTCTCCATAGAAGACCTGCAGGCCCTCAGTCACCAAAATGTAAGCATGGACATGTCCACATTTAAGAAGCTGCCAGTCAAGGCTGTGGAGGTAAGAGGGGTGGAGCCTCAAGGAGGTGGGGTCTTGTGGTGGGTGAGGCCTTGGGTGGGGCCCTTTGAACCAGGGCCAGCTGGCGAAGTGCCAAGTCTGAAGGGACCCAGGCAGGCATCTGGGTGCCCAGGAGGCATGGGTGCTCTGTGGACAAAGGAGCCCCAGCGTCCTGGGTAGCCTGGAGCCCCTGATGACTACCTGGTACCCTGGCAGCGGCTGACTGTGGCTGAGGTGCAAAACCTTCTGGGACCACACATGGCAGGCCTAAAGGCAGAGGAGATGAATAGTCCCGTGAAAGAATGGATCTTCCAGCAGCGACAGGAAGACCTGGATATGCTGGGGCTGGGACTCCGTGGTGGTATCCCCAATGGCTACATAGTCCTGGACCTCAACTTGCAAGGTGGGCTAGGGCAGCCTGGGGGCAGAGTTGGTGCACATGCAGGTGGGAGGGTCTGAGTTTCCCCTCTCTGTGCAGAGGCCTTCTCTGGAGGAACCCCTCCTCTTGCATCTGGACTTGTGCTGGCATTGATCTCGGCTCTGCTTGTGGCTGGGACTCTTAGCTGAGGCTACCATTAAACGTTCCTGGCCTCTGCCCACTGTGGAGCTCCACTACGTGGAAGCAGGCCCAGGTAATCACCATGTGGCCCAAGGACATTTGAGTTCAATAAACAGTGACCCATCTCTCTGCAGACAAATTCTGTGCTATTCCCAGTATGGGGGTGGGGCTGAGTCTGGAGCTTCCTATAACCTGTGAAGGAGACTCCCTGAGTTCCCCTCTCCCACTATCTGGAAGATGGGCACTAGGGTGGGGCTTCAAGCCACTGAGGGCTATCTAAGGCCTTCATAATGGGCTTGCTATTGTCCCCCAGGTGGTAGCAGCCCTGTTCCCAAGCCCCCAGCTAAAGGGTGTCTGGAGGAAGGTCTCTGTGCTCAACCTAGGCCCCAGGAAAGACATGGGCAGCAGATAGCTTTATACTTTATTCAGATTACCCTCAAGGGCAGTGAGATCAAAGCTTTCCCTGGCTCCAGTTATCTTGGAGAGAGCCTGGCCTTGTCCCCACTGCCAGCCTGGGCCTGTGTCCCATCTCCTTGTAGATGCTGGTTCTGGGAGGTGAGGTATGTGGAATTAGACCTGTAGACCTCTTAGGACAGGGACACCACAGGCCTCCTGGGCAAAGGGTTGCACCTTGTCTGGGCAGGCAACAGCTCCTTCTAGCAGCTCTGTTTATCTTGTATACGATGCCCATGGGCCTGGTCACATGGGTCAGTGCCATCCACAGTGGCCAGGGTCCTGGTGCTGTGTGATCATGCTGCATTGGGCCTGGAAGTGCCCAAGCAATAGAAGCCACAGAAGGCTGGAGGGCAGGGCCGCTGAGAGGGACAGGTATGCCAGGTTGATTGGTGGGCTGCCTAAAGGGGATAAGAGGGACCCCTCAGTCCTTCTCAGAGTCTCTCCTCAGGGTGGGGAGGACCAGCATGGACCCCCATTTATGGAAGCTCTTCCATGCCCAAGAGGGATTGAGGAATTTCTCCCAGTCCCACTTTCTGCTGGTTGGCAGGGTTACAGGGGGCACCTGTGTACCTAAATGGTTCAGTAGGCAATGAAGGGTGACACCAATGTCCCCCAGACGTCACCCAGGAGGCAGATAGGAGAGGAGGTCTGAGATGAGAAACAGCCAGCAGGCAGCAAGGGGTGCGGGCTGTACCTGACGTGGGTGCTACATTGATGTTTCCTGGCTGTCTGGAGGGAGTGACCAGATGGGACGCTGGGCAGGTAGTGCTGGGGAGTCTTCTTGTATGGGCAGGGATGGCACTGGCGAGGTTGGTATCCAGGCCAAGCTCACCCAGGGCCGACCTGTTGAGGCTGTGCAGCCAGGAGCTGACGGTTGGATGACTCCGGGCCTTCTGTAGGTCCCCCACGTTCTGGCCCAGTAGCGTGGTCACACTGCGAACGCTCAGACACTATGAGGGAAGCCAGGGGGCTGTGTGGGGGGCCCAAAGGAGAATCTTTTGAGATCAGTGTATCTCCCAGGACCAGGCACTGATGTGGATGGGGGGTGGGAGCAGGGCCAGCCTGGAGAATGACAGGGGCCCACACTGGTTGCACTGCTGTGACTGTGGGGCATGCAGGCCTGGGGCCCAGGGACCTGCCCTGCCTCCCACCGCCTGTCATGTGCTCAGGCCCCACCTGCAGCACATGGGGATTGAGGTTGGTGAAGGTATCAATGTCCATGGAGATGTTGCCCTGGGCCAGGCGCTGCAACTCCTCCACAGGGGCGCCACCTGGGGGCGGGAGCAATGGTGAGGGATGAGGGTTTAGGAGTTCCTGGGGAGGGATGCTGCATGCAGGGCAGGGTCTCACCGAGGTATGGGCGCATGAAGCGGTAGTAGTCAGCTGTGGTGCTGGTATTGCTGAAGGCCTCACGGGCCTTGGCAAAGAGCACATTCTTCCGGCTCTGAGGGCAAGAGGAGAGGTCTGGGGCCCCGGCCAACCTAGAGGGTATGGGGTACCGATGAGCGGGTTGCAGTCCTATGACCTCTACATTGCTGGGGATGGGCTACTTTCCCCAAACCACAACTTTCCTCTTGCCCTCTATCCTGGCTTGAACAGTATTCCCCCAAAATTTGTGTTAATCTAAAATCTTTGCCCACTTGGAATCTCAGAATGTTACCTTACTGGGAAATAGAGTATTTGTGGATAAAATCAGATTAAAAGATGAAGTCAGTTTGGACTAAGCTGGCTCTAAATCCAGTGCCTGGCTTCCTCATGAGAACAGGAGAGTTTTGATTGAGATAGGGAGGAGCCACCAAGGATAAGGCGGGGCCTGCCAGGATACATGTGCAGGCCAGGGAACACCGAGGCCTGTGGGCAACGCTGGAGCTGAGGGCAGGAAGGACCCTCCCTGCAGGTCTGGCCCTGCTGTCTCCTTGCATTTGCATTTTTGGTCTCCAGTTCTAGGAAATAAATTACTCATTTTAAGACACTCAGTCTGTAGTACTTTGCTACGGTGGCCCCTAGAGACCATATACCTCCAATGGGCTGAGCCATACTGGATTTCCTACTTAAGCCTCATTTTCCCTTGTGACCCTTGGCAGGTAGATGGCTGACTGGATAGCTTACCGGAACTCTGAGGGTTGGATTGTGTGGATCTGCCTGGGGCTCATCCAGCAGAGGCGAGACCCCCCAATGGCTACCAGTAGGGCGCCGGTGACCACACCACTGTGGTCCAGGAACCTCTGGAGGACTGCCTGAGGGTGGGGCCAGGGTCAGCAGGCTGGGGTCAATGGGGCCAAGGTCAGGGATTGGGGTCAGTGGGGCCAGGGCCAGGGGCTGAGGACAGGGTGTTGGGGTGATTGGGGTTGGCATCTGTAGGATTGGTGGTCTATAGGCCAGGCTGACAGACAGATACTTGTCCTCACCTCTGTCTGGTTCTCCAGGGCCACGTCTGAGGCCAGCAGGGTCACCACAGTGTCCCCGGATGTGATGTTCCACTGGCTTATCTCAGCACAGGAGTAGAGGTAGACCAGTGAGGTGATGAAGTGCAGTTGATCCTCAGGCAGACCTTGTGGGTAGATCTGGGGCAGGTGGTGGCATCAGTGGCCATGCCCATGCCCCTTCAGGCCTGCCTGCCCTACCCACCACTCACCTGAGTGAGCTTGGCCTTGACAATACGCTGGCACTCAGCAGGCAGTGGGTGCTGCAGTAGAGGGTTCAGGTTGGCTCTGAGCACCCAGTTGCCCAGGCAGAACTCTAGCTGGGCACAGTCATAGCGCACCAGGAAGAGGTCGTCCTGTATTGTCGCTGCTGTGATGTTGCCACGAATGCAGGATCTCCCTGCAAGGCACGCAGATGATCCAGAGGTCCACTGAGGCCCCAGCTGACCTCTGCTGCCTGTGTTAGGGTCTGGTTTTTTTTTTTTTTTTAATTTCATGGTGCTCGGTATTGAACCCAGGACCTTTACACTGAGTTACATATCCCACCCTTTTTATTTATTTATTTTGGAACCGGGGATCAAACTCACAACCTTGTGCCTGCGAGGTAGGTGCTTAAGTCACTGAGCTAAATCCCTGGTCCTATTTTTTAAGACAGGGTCTCACTATGCAGTTCAGGCTGGCCTTGAACTCACTTTGTAGCTCACTTTGTAGGCTTGTCTTGAACTTGAAATGATCCTCCTGCCTCAGCCTCCCGAGTGCTGGGATTACAGGCATGCACCACCATGCCCGGCCCACTCTTTTTATTTAATTTAATTTATTTATTTATTTATTTTTTTGTGGTACTGGGGATTGAACTCACAACCTCGCGCCTGCTGGGGCAGGTGCTTAAGCCACTGAGCCAAACTCCCAGCCCTGGTTTTTTGAGGCAGGGTCACACTATGTAGCTCAGGCCGGCCTTGTGCTTGCATTGTAGCCCAGGTGGGCCTCGAACTCACAAGGGTCCTCCTACCTCAGCCTCCCGAGTGCTGGGATTAAAGGCGTGCGCCACCACGCCCTGCTCTTTTTATTTTTTGAGACAGGATCTTGCTAAATTGCTAAATTACCTAGGCTGGGATTGAATTTGTGATCTTTGTGCCTCAGTCACCCAGAGTGCTGTGACTACAGGTTTATGCCACTGTGCTTGGTTTTGAGGGTCCATCTTTGATCCCAATCTCCACTTCTGACCTTAATCAAGCTTTGTCTTGTTCCCCAACCTTGACCTCTAACCAAGAGCTTGGCCCCAACCAGGCTGGCATGGGGAATCCAGACTGGGGGAGACATAGCATCCCAGCCCACCATGGCCACACTGACCTGTGCCCCGCTTGGGCCTTGAGGACACTGAGCTGGCCTTGGACTCCAAGAAGCTGGTGACAAAGCGCTGGGCACCAGGTTGGCTGAGGTGTCCCACCCGGCAGGCGGCCACTGTGCTGCGAAAGAAGTCCAGGCCTACAGCCTGGGAGGAAAGGTTTGGTGGCTTCAAATCATCAAGCAGCCTGACTCCTTGTCCCACCCTATCTGTTCCCACACTCAGGGCTCAGAGTGGCCTCAGATTTGCATAGGCTGGTCAAGGGGACAGCTGGATGCATCCCAATCCACATGTTCTCACCCCACTCCATTGTACCTCCTGCACCTGTTCCCATAGGTGGGGGCTGATGTAGGTTGCCAGGGGCCCTAGGGCCTGCAGCCCCTCCAGGTTCCAGGAGCCAGGAGTCCTAGTGCACAGCAAGGGAACCATGTCAGGGTCGGGGGTAGCACCTGGCCCTATACCACCTGCTCCTCCCTGAGTAGGGCAGGAAAAACACCCAGTGGTTTCCCAGATGCAGTCAGCCCCTGGCAGTGTCCATACGGTTCACCTGGTTTGCCCTGCTGAGGGAATGCAGCCCTGTGCCCACAGCCTGCAGGGTCAGAGTGAGGCTGAGGGCTGGGGTCAGAAGTCAGAGGTCAGCAGGGCTATGGACACCAGTGATCTCATGAGCCTAAACTCAGGCTGCCACCCATCTGATCTTAAGGAGGAGAGACAATAGCCTCACCCACCCCAGATGGGTCCTCCCACTGGCCAGGAGGGTGTTGAGGGCATCCTGTTGGGAGGTGCTCAGCCTGGGGCAGCGTAACAGGTTCTGCAGCACATGGGGGTCTGCAGTCACAATACTGGATGCATCCATGTCACACACCAGGACCCCAAGGAGTGTAAGATCTGAGGCACTGAGCTGTAGGTGGGGTCCCCCCTGTGGGGACAGCAGATCAATGTCAAGCAGGAGGCCTGGGTCTATGGTATGGCTGTCCCGTCCCCATCTGAGGTGCCTACCAGGCAGGCCAAGGCTGTATGTCGCAGGGCAACCCTCTGGTCAGGCAGGTTGGCCAACAGCTCTGTGTTCCCCTGGGTTGCGCGGTGGGTGAAGGCCCGGCAGTTGGCTTCCCTCACCTGGCTCAGGCTGCAGGTAGGTGGGACGACATCAGGGAGGCCTGAGCCTGGAAGAGGCAGCTCAGCCCATGCTGGCAGGATATCCTAAATGGCCAAGAAAGCCATGGGGTGGACCCTTACTTGTAGAAAAGCAGGAGGTCTGGTGGGTGGAGTGCAAAGTCATCCTGCAGGCTGAGCCGGGAGGCGAGGTTGGCCAAGCAGCTGAGCTGGGCAAGATGGGCAGCAGGTCACTCTCTGTCCAGTTTGGCCCCAGACCCCTCCCTCAGCAGAAGGTGTCAATATGCACACCAATAATTGAAACACATGTGTGAGAAAGTTCTGTGTAGCACAGAAAAATGAAAAATCAGATGGCAGATATCTAAGACTTAAGAAAGCAACGACCAGACAGGTGTGGTTGTTCATACCTAATAATCTCTGAGACAGGAAGACTGAGACAGGATTGCAAGTTCAAATCCTGACTGGGAACCTTAGCAAAACATTGTCTCGAAAACAAGAAACAAAGAACAAAAACCAAAAACCAAAACCAAGCAAACAAAAACAATACCAAGGATCATGGTGCATACCTATCTCAGTACTGGGGAAGCTAAAGCAGGAGGATCACTGCAAGTCTAAGGCCAGCCTGGGCTTCATACTAAGTTCAAGTCTAGCCTGAATTACATAGGGATACTCTATCTATCTTTTTTTTTTTTTTTTTGTACCAGCGATTGAACTCATAACCTCACACCTGCCAGGTAGGTGCATACGCCACTGAGCTAAATTCCCAGCCCTATTTTTTTTTTTCCCAGCACCGGGGATTGAACTCACAACCTTGCACCTGTCAGACAGGTGCTTAAGTCACTGAGCCAAACCCCCAGCCCTGGTTTTTTGAGGCAGGGTCGCACTGTGTAGCTCAGGCCGACCTTGCACTCGCGTTGTAGCCCAAGCCAGCCTCAAACTCACAACGCTCGTCCTACCTCAGCCTCCCGAGTATTGGGATTAAAGGCGTGCGCCACCATGCCTGGCTTCCCAGCCCTATTTTTTGAGACAGGGTCTCACTATACAGTTCAGGCTGGCCTTGAACTGGGATACTCTATCTTAAAAAAAAAAAAGTTGGGGATGTAGCTTAATGCAAAGGCCCTGGTTCAATCTCCAGTACCAAAAACGAAAACAAAACCCCAAAACCTAACAATTCAAATAGATGTAAACAGACCAACTCTGCAGTTAAAAAAAACAGATTTTCAGAATAGATTTACAGTAATTCAGTTCTATGCTGTTTATAAGGTACAACTAAAGAAATAAAAACCCTGGAAAATATTAACTATAAGTTAGTGCGGGCAGGTGGATCGTTACTTCCATCTTTAATAAGTAGCAGCCTCTTCAGTGATCGACTTCCTCTGTGTGGGCTTCCACAGAGTGTGTCTTAGGGAACTGGTCCATTTCATCCAAGCTGTCACATTTGTACGCACAGATGTTCCTTTATTACTCACGAGCTCTGTAGTGCTGACCCCTCTTTTATCGCTGATACTAATAATTTCTGTTTTCTTTTTCCTTTCCTTCAACTGGCTAAGGATTTTTTGATCTTTCAAAGAAGCTTCCATTGGATTTGTTGATTTCTTGTTTTTAGCTTCATTGACTTCTGCTCCAGTTTTCACTATTTCTTTCCTCTTGCTCATTTTGCCTTGGGTTGCTCCCCTTCCTCTAACATGGAGACTTGGATGACTGACTTCAGAGCTTTCTTTTTCTGTTATTTTGAGACAGGGTCTTGCTATGTAGTTCAGGCTGGCCTTGCACTCATTATGTATCTCAGGTTGGCCTTGAATGCATAGCAATTCTCCTGCCTCAGCCTACCCAGCCCGGGGCTGGGATTATACATGTATGCCACTATGCCCAGGAAGAGCTTTCTTTCTTTTTCTTTTTCTTTTTTTTTTTTTTTGGTACTGGGGATTGAACTCATGACTTTGCACTTGCCAGGCCGGCACTTATGCCACTGAGCTAAATATCCAGGAAGAGCTTTCTTTTTTTTTTTTTTTTTTTTTTTTTTTTTTTTTTTTGAGAGGATCTCATTACATAGTGCAGGCTGGCCTTGAATTCACTTATGTACCTGTATGAGGGTGACCTCAAACTCATGGTGATTCCTCTGCTTCAGCCTCCCAAAGTGTTGGGATTACAGGCGTGTGCCACCACATCTGGCTTCTGCCCTCTCTTCCTTTTAACTCAGGGGTGGATGATACCTGAATCTGCTGCAAGGTTTAGATGGACTCTCTCCTAGCTCAGGGACCTATAGCCCCAGTCAGGCCAGAAACCATTGGCCTGGTAATCCATCATCACATGAGGCCTGGAAGCTTGGAGGAAAGGGCAGTGCACACTGGGAGACTGTGAAGGGAAGGCAGATGAGCTTTGTCCTCATCAGGGACAAGAAGCAGAAGCATCTACAGGCAGAATGGCTGAGGTGGCATGGGCCACTTCATAAAGCTGCCTCCAGGAGGAAGATCCTATCTTAGAGAGACCAAACTCCCTGTCCTAGTGGGGCCAATGCAGAGCATACCCAGATGGTGTTGGACCTGGCAGAGCACCAGCTGTGAGCTGGTCTTCTCTTCAGAGGAGCTGCCTACCCGCATCCCCCAGTCCCCTCTAAGGCCTGGCTTCCCCTTCACACCTCCTTTCATGGCGCTTACCTGCCAGGCTTGGAGTGGGATGTGCTGTGACGCCAGGCTCCTGAGCAGGGCAGAGAGCTGCTCTCGTGGTAGCTGACCAGCTGGGTGGCACCAGAAATCTTGCAGGAGGGCAGTGTTAGCCCTGAGAGAAGGAGGCCCATAAGAGACCACAGAGCTCTTAGGGGAAGCTCCAGCAAGGGCAGATTTATCTACCTCCCAGGGAGTGAGAGGTGGAAATGGCTTGTCACATAAGACTCCTGCTCTGCTCATTCATTCCCTACCTGACCAGCGTGTGGGCCAACCTCTCCACTGTGTGAGGCTTACATATGCCTACGTATCCATCTGCTGTGGCTCCCAGGGCCAGGCCCTGACCATCGCTGCAGGTTGCTGAGCGGCCTAGAGGCACCTGCTGGGTGGTCACAGCCTAGGCCAGTGGAGGTGAGCCTATGGCACGTGTGCCACAGCACGCTGTTTATTATCATCAAAAGCTCTAAAAGGTTCACCATCACTGGCCTAGGCCATCATCTCTGAGTCTTCCTCAGCGTAAGACTGAAATAGTGTGCCCTCACAAGAGGGGTCTTGGATGGCCTTAGCCTGGGCTTGGTTGGTCTCACGTGGGACCCTGGTCCTGCCTGGTTGATCATTTTATTAACTGACTGATAGACCCATCAATGACTACCAGCTCCTAGGGAAGAGGAGGATGCCAAGCCCAGCCATGAGGCACCTGGATAGAGAGAAGAAACAAAGCTGGGGGCGGGGTACAGGAATCTGAGAGGATCTGGGGAGAAATGATGACCTTGAGGTCACTAGAGTAGATGCCAGAGCGTGGGTCTAATGGTCAGGAGCCCCAAGAGCAAACTTAGGTGACTCTGGCCGAGGTTGTAGATTCGGCTAGGCCTCTAGTATACCTGTCCATGGAGCAACCTGGACGATGGACTCATTCCTGGATGATGGTCCATTCCTGGACCTGTAACTGAAGCTGGACATGCTGGGTCACCTGGGACAAGGTCCTGTAGGTCAAAGCCTAGGGTAGTGGCCCTCCTTCCCAAGGCCTCATGTCCTTGGATGTGGTCCCTCGCAGAAGGATATCCATGGGCCAGTCCAGGATCAGGACCCTCTTCCTCCTCCTCCCATGAGGCAGCCACAGAAAACACTGGTTTTGCAGGGCCCTCCTCCCTCACTGCACTTACCTGGCCCATGGGTCGACCTCGCTGACATCCAGCCCTCCCTGGAGGACACTCTCAGCCTGGGGACTAGAGCAGTGAGCAGTGAGGGACAGGAGGAGGGCGAGGCCAGGGCTTGCCAAGGTACCTGGAGCAGAGTGGGCCACAAGAGCTCAGTGTCAGGGTGAGCATGGGTGCCTTTGTCATCTGGGGTCTGTGTAAGGATTCTTGAGCCCCAAGTGGGCCTGTGAACCCTACCACAGGCACTGACTCCAGTGGGAAGACCAGAGGGGACCCTGAGAGCTGTGTAGGCTCATGTGCACACAATCTGGTCCCACGCATGGCACGAGTTAGAGTGCACACTTGTGTGCTGATGTGTGCACGTGTAAGCTCCTTCCTCCAACCAGACCTCCCTGCCATGGCTCTGCCCTCAGTCTGAGCCCTGAGACCCTGAGTCAGGGGAAGATGTTGACTCCTATCAAGCCCCTCAGCCTCTGCAGTGGGGTGTAACAGGGCCTCCTAATGGGGCTCAGGGAGCCTGGCCTATGTTTTAGCCTTGGAAACCCAGCCCACTAGATGGGCTTTGTGTCCAGGGAGCCCCATCTCACTGGCCCTGGGAAGATCATTTAACAAAATCTCCATCACTGAAAGGGCCCGTGGATAGCGTTTGGACTGGCAGATGCTGCCCTGGCCAGGGTAACTCTCTGTGGATCCTCAAATGCTTGGCCTGCTCTTCCTGGGAGGACTGGGCAGGATGTCTTTGGGCTCTATCGCCTCTCCCTGCCTAGGGGCCTGAACTGGCCTGTGTTGGGGCTGTATAAAAGAATTCTGTCTTATGTCCTTCTGGATGGCCCAGCACACCCATGCTCTTCCATATTACTGGGGATTGAACCTAGGGCTTCCCTCATGTTAGGTAAATACCCTGCCACTGAGTTACAACCCCAGCCCTTTCTATTTTTTTTCATTTTGAGACAAGGTCTCACTATGTAGCCCAAGCTGGCTTCAAACTTGCAATCTTTCTGCCTTAGCTTCCTGAGAATCTGGGATTACAGGTGTGTGTTACTATGCCTGACAGGCCATGGGTTTTCCATTCCTTCTGGGACCCCAAGGCCCTTACGAGAGCAGTGTTCACAATGTCTCTTTGTACCATCCAGCTAACCTTTTGTGCTGGGGGAATCTGTCCTCCTCCTCTCCTTTCTTTGGGGCATGTCTCCCAGTTTGGGTTCAAGGGGACAGAGTGGCTAAAGGACTAAGCATCCTTTGCATCTACAGCTAAGCAGATGGCCCTACCATGTGGGCCTGCCAGACTCCCAGAGGGCCCAGAACACCCTTTCTGAAGGAAAGTGTCATCTTACCTACTCTGGGGCCTAAGGCAGAGCGACAGGAAGCGCTGGTCATCCTGGCTGAGATGTCCCCAAGCAGGAAGACAATAGGACAGCAGGCAGTAGGTCCAGGACTAGCTGAAGAGGAAGGGGGGCAAGTGATGCAGGCTGGCTTCAGGGCACAGAAGGGGAGATATCCAGTGTCACACAGGATGCTTGACCCTGGGTGGGGCCCCGGTGCATCTGCTCTGCCTTTGGGAGGGGAATAATCCCACAAACAAGCGTCAGAATGGGGAGAGAGGAGCTGTAAGCCCAGCCTTTCTTATCACAGGTCAGACTCCGGGGACCCATGCTACAGCAGTGTATCCAATTAACAGATCTCTTACAAACAGTGAGTCCCACAGGCCCTGGGGGAGAGATGCCCCCTCACCCAGCAACCCAGGTGCCTCCTGTCCCCTCTTCAGAACTTATATGCACTGGAACCTGTGTCCTGGGGCCCAGAGGCCCAGTCAAGACTTCTGGACAGCTGTGAACTGCCAGCTCCTCTTGGCACAGTGAGCACAGGCTGACAGCTATGGGCTCCCTTGGACTCAGGAATCTACAAAGCTGAGAGGAGGAAGGGGGAGATCGTCACCCCATGCCAGGAGCAGAAATGAGACTAAGAGGGGCTCAACCTCCTCCCTGGGGATGCCCAGTGATCAGAAATGCAGCCAGGAGCCCTGAGGCCCAGATGGTAGACCCACCCTGCCCATGCTTCTCACCTGAGCAGGAACATTGTCTACAGGTGATGCTGCCCAGAAATTGGGACAAGGCTGGTCCTGGTCACTTGCAGCAGACTGAGGGAGCTATAGATCAGGCGCTGCAGATGCTATGCAGCTCATCAGCCCAGGGGACACAGGTGGTGTAGGACAGGGGCACCTGGGGCCCCACTTGCCTCCATGCCTTGCCCAGCAGGCTGCACACAACTGCTCTGACTGGTGGGCCCCAGTGATAACCACCAGACAGCCTGAGGGGCGGGGTGTAGGTGGGGGCTGAGAAGCTACCTCATCATTCCCAGGGGCCCAGCTCAGCGGCTGCCTGCTCCCCAGTCTCAGAGGGGCAAAAGGCTGAGCTCATGGTTGGCTGTTGCTCAGCTTCGCCCCTCTGTATGGGGGCCCAGCCCTGGTTGTCTGTAGTACTCAGGTGGGTGGGGTGTGAGCATACCTTTGCCACAGATACCAGTGTCTGTGTGCACATGGTACACAGACATGTATATTTCAGTTTACATGATCAGGAGCTTGTACATATATATGCTCATGTTTCCCCAACATGAGGCACTCATGGACCAATATGGTACCTAGTTGGCCTTTCTATGGGGATAAATACAGGGATAGGCAGGTATGAACACAGGCTAGTGGATATGGAGCAGAGTGAGCACACAGAGACCCATGCTTAGGAGAGTCCAGATACGTGCAGCCCTGGCCCAGCTGATGGCTCTGCTTAGGCCCTTGACAGTTGCAGCCATGTTAGTCCCCAGGCACAGGGTGGGATGGCTCTGCTGGAAAGGATTCATAAGGATTAGGGCAGGAGGGACTTCCCGACATGCTGCCTATGGTGCCTGAAGAAGCTTCTTCTGTGCTAAGGTGGGTAGCCATAGTTACCTCAGGCTGGCCCTGGACCATGGTCCCAGCCCTGGCTCTTTCAACCAGCTATAGCTCTCAGGGGTCTGGGAGCTTAAACTTCTGTGGTGTGATGATATAGCCACCATCTGCATGTATCCCAGGGTATTGGGTACCAGCAAGTTGGGCTGAGCCAGGCCCTGGAAATGCTTATGACAGACAAAGCCTCCAAGGGCCTTTGGACAGTTCCCTCCAGGGCCCAGGAGCATGGTCCATAGCCCCATCAGGATGGCCTAGATGGTTCAAGTCTCATCCAGTTTTGGATGGGCTTCAGAGGGTCCTTTAGCCACCACCAGTGCCAGCACAGCAAACATAGCAAATTCCACAGCTGCACCGGGCAGTGGTGAAGGGCATGTGGCCTGGAGGGGCCAGTCTGGAGTGGCCAAGACCTGGGAATAGGCTTGGGGGAGGGCCCTGGGGAGACAGGGCAGGACTACCCTGAGCCCCACCACTTCCCTGGTGTAGGGTTTGGCCATGTAAGGTCTTAAAATGGCTCTGGACACTGATGTGCCTGTGGGGATGAAGTGTTAGGTGAGGACTGTCCAATACCCCTAGAACCTAGGGCAGGCTGGGGTGAAGGTAGAAGATGGCCTGCCCATTGTGGGTCTGGCTTCCAGGGCATCTCTGAGCCCAGGCTGGACAAAAGACCAGAGAGTCAGAGTTGAGACTGCTACATCCTGTCCCAAGCTCCTGTACTGGTTTATTAAACCCACTCATGGCCCTTAGGAGGCAGTAATCCTAGTTTCTCACAGGAAGACACAAAGGCCCAGAGAGGCTGAGTTGCTGGAGGCCACACACTGGTGAGTACTGATGCCTGTGTATGCTAGGCAGGGCCTCCAGCACTCCTACACACATTTCCCGTGGTCCCTGACCTGGAGTGCCTTATCTGTGCAATTGCCTGATCCACATCCTGCAGAACTTGTCTACTCTACAGCCAAGAGTTGAGGGGCAGATGGGTAGGTAGGGATCATGTTGGGGTTCTGTGAACTAGAGATGGAGGGGAACATCCTACCTTGCATGGGACCAAGGGCTGGACCTGGCAGGTAGGCAGTCACTGGGGCTCCTTGGGCCTTCGAGACCAGGGGAGAGGCTGATAGGCTTTTCAGGGAGATCATAGGTGGAGGCTTCCCTGCGGCAGGGTCTATCCCTTGGCTGCCTGCCTGTCCACCTTCCCATGTGTCACCCCTTCCACAGGCCACCTGCAACTCCTGCAGATGCTGAATGTCCCAGTCTGTTCCTGCAGGGCCCAGTACAGGGAATACTGAAGGTGGCCCCACCTGCCGTTTGAGTCTTATTTTTCAAAGGGGAAAATTTGAGTTTGCAACTGAGAGTAGTTGTTGGCCTTAGTGACATGTCGTGAGGTCAGCCCTCAATACGGCCCAGCTACAGGGACAAGGGGGGCCTAACAGTCTTCTGGGATGCTTTGAGACGGCCCTGCTTAAGGTCTAGGGATCACCAGCACACAGAGTAACCCAGCCCCTTGGGGTACCCATGGTCCACAAGCATTGGAATATGTAGCCTTAGGGCCCTACTGCTCATTCTACTGGGAAGGGGTATTCAATGCCTGAAGCCCTTGAGAGACATCCCTCATGAGTACTCACTGTGCACCTAGTGGACAGCCAGGCCCATGTGGCTGACTCACTACCCTTCTGAGACCGAGGAAACAAGACATAAACCAGATCACATCAGGTGGGAAGATAGCTGGGCAGTGGCGGGGGTGGGGTGGGTGTGTGTTTCAGAGGGTGCATACCCTGAGGTGGGTACTTGGCCTCTGTATGAGGTCAAGGGTGAGAAAACTGGTTCAGGGCCTCAGAAGGCATCTCCTCTGGCCCCCACCATCCAGCATTGCTGCTGGGACCTTGCCCAGGACTAAGGCAGGCAGCTCAGGAGTACATCTCTCTTCTCACAAAGGTGATTCTGAAAGTTAGCCCTACAACCTCTGTGGTGCACATAGTAGACCCACAAGGGACCCCAGATGAGAGTGGCTGGATACTCTGATGTCTCTGACTGGGAAGTGGGATCCTCGGGGCCTGGGCTACCTGGTTTCTACCCCCAAAAGCCCAAACTCAATGCATGAAGAGAGGGCCGGTCAGCAGCAGCCAGGACCTTGAGATCTATTGTGGGCCCCACTGAATGGGCTAGAGCAGACATCACTGCACTCATGGTCACTCTTGGCATTGGTCATTGAACATTTATTCCAAATCCTATGTCCCAGTTGTAGCCAGGAGCATGGTGTTATTGTGGGAACAGAGAAGGTAAGGCCAGGGTGCTTCCTAAAGGCAGAGTCTGACACCATGTGGCCACGTGGGAAACAAGCAGGTGATCCTGTGGTGCGAGCTACAACCAGGGCCCAAAAGCTCAGGAGCCCCACAGCAGAAGCAGCACACAGGTTGGGTTTGAAGGGACAGGCCTCTGCTGATGCACCACACAGTCCCATGCATCAGGGTCAAACACTGAATGCAGTTAAAGGAGGGCAGGGCCCCAGGCAGAGTCCAGCTAAAGCAAAGACCTGAGGCAGGCAAGGCCAGGCAGGAGACAGAGTGGGATTGCCGGTGAGAGCCTGGTCAGGCTGCCAGGTAAGAGGATCAGAGGAGAGTGGAGTGCCTCAGGACACAGGACTGGGTGGGCCTGGGGCCAGAGCCCAGGTGAGGAGGCCTCTGGGTGAGTGGGGCACTAGAGGCAGCAGCTGTTGGGTCCAGCAGGAACTCACCTGGTGGCAAAGGCTGGCCAGATCCTAGCTCTGAGGCCATCAGCTAGATGGTCTCGGGTAAGTCTGTTAGATGAGGTCCTAGAGCAGTGATAGGCAACCTTTAAGAGCATTTGATGATACCAAATACCTGGCTGCAGCATATGTGCCATAGGTTCACCACCACTGCTAGGGAAAAACTTTGGAGTCACAAAGCTGTTCAAGCAAGAAGAGTATGTTTTGCCCAGGAGACACTGGGAGGAAAGCCCCTAATCAAGCACTGATCCCATAGCCTGAGAGCACTGACCTCCAACAGTGATGCCTGCCTGGTCCTTTGCTTGCCCTGCTAGCCCCTTGCCCAGCTGAGCCCAGCACCCCACAATAGCCCTCAGTTGTCTGGTTCCAGTGTCCACTCTGACAGCCACTGCAGGTAGGATGTTCGTTGAGCCTCGGTCTCAGGGGGACCCCGGCCTGGCCCAGGTAGGGGTATAGAGGGGCCACAGGGCCCAGGGTCCCCATCCATGGGTTCAGGGTCAGGGGTTGCCCGCAGGGCCTGGACAAGCTGATCAAGAGGTTGCACCAGGGTGTGGGGGCACCAGGAGGCATCTAGGGTGGACAGGAAAGGGTCTGGTGTGCAGGCCTCCACACACTCAGCCAATGTGGGGATGCGCAGGTAGAATGCGTGCAGCATCATGCGGAAGGGCTGGTCCTCCTGTCCAGTGGCCTGCCCATACGTCAGATCACCCACAATAGGATGACCGAGGGCGCTGCAGTGCACACGCAGCTGATGAGTCCGGCCTGTGGGGCAGGTGGAGGTCAGGCTAGGGTGGGCAGCTCTAGGCCCAAACCCTCCCCAGCAGGTTCCCTTGCATCACCTCCAGCAGGTTCCCTTGCTGTAGCCTTGGAATTTCATGACTACCCCTTGGGATGGAACCCTTTGTCCTCTACTACACATGAGATATCAAGGTCCAGAACAAGAGACCATTCTGGGGTTGCTCCTGAGCCAGGGCGCAGTTGGTCCTGTTGGAGACTCAGCAAAACCCTCCCAGCAGGAAAAACATCCAGCAGACCCTGTCATTGGTTGTGCCCAGGTGCTCAGGTGATCCAGGTAGACCACAAGGTTTCTGTGTCTCAGCTCACTTTCTTGCATGATGGAGCCCTCCCCTGCCCTGGACACACCTGTCAGAGGCTTCAGCAGCACTTTGGATACAGGATTGCCGTCATATAGCCCATGCTCCAGGACCAGTAGCTCTGTGAGACTTGGCTTTGGGTTCTCGCAACCTGGGTGTAGGGGAAGGTGTGTCAACTCCTGATGGGTTGACCACAGATGGCCAATTCCAAATGACCAATTCTGTGCAGGGCCCTTGCTGGATGTGTGCCCTGGCTCCCAACCCTGGCCATCATACCCTGTGTGCCCTCGATGCACATGGTATGTGTCCGACCTTCTGTGCTGTTCTTGCCAATGGCATAGCTGACTGTCAGCTGGCTCTCCTGCACGTGGCCCCGAACCTGCCAAGTAAGGGGTATCACATGTAGTTCAGTGGACCATCCCACTGCCACTGGGAAGCCTGCTTGACATTCAGGTGGCCATGTGAGGTCTGTGAAAGTAGGTGGGAGTCCTAGGTCTGCCCCCCATCCTTACCAATGCCAAGTAAGCCTTGGTGACACGCCGCTCTTTGAAGCATCTGTAAGCACTGCCTGCGGCTGCCTTGTTCAGGGCCACACACAGTGCCCCGCTGGTGGAGAAGTCCAGCTGGTGGCAGAACCTATGGAGGGCAAGGAGCAGGTATACCCAGACACTGTTGGATGGTGGGTAGCGCCCCCTGGCAAAGCTTGGCGTCAAAGCGACTTCCCTCCAGTGGCTGCTGCTATGGGACACTTGTGCAGACCACATACCTGAACCCGTAGCAGGTGTCAGGGTCAGCCAGCTCTGGAAAGCGGTGTCGAAGCTGTTTCTGCAGGGTTAAAGTCTCCCGCCAAGTCTTGCAGTCAATGCGCAGGTCCCAGTGTTTGTTCACCACCAGGAAGTCACTGCTCTGGTACACGATGGAAAGATTCTCCACGCTGCCTGGCTCCATGGCAGGGCCTGCTGCGAGGGTGAGAGTGAGCCCCAGGTCTCGGAGCAGCACTGCAATTCAGGCAGGATGTGTGCGCCCGCAAGGTGGGATCCCTTTCTATCCCACCTCGGGGAGGGGGAGCAAAGGGACGCGGTGGCGCGCACGAAGGTGGGGGTTAGTCCGCTTTGCCTTGGGCTACTTCGGATCTGGAAGGAAAAGTTGAGCTGTGGGCCTTCCCTAAGTGGACAGATTGCAAAGAGAGGGGTCCCCCAGGTCCGCAGGGGCCCTCGACCCCGCTCTGCGCGCCCTGATGGTCAAACCCCGGTTCTGAGAGTCTCTCTTGTCTCTATCCATCTCAGGACTGACCTGTGGGCTCTCCGCGCCGTCCGAGCCCAGATGTCACTCGGGGCAGGGGTTCCAGCCAGTGTTATCCAACCCCGGCGCCCTGCGACCCGCAAGCCTTGCCTTTTTCCCGCCCACTGCCCGCCTCGCCGCGGACGAGCGGCTGTATTGGCCAATAGAAAGCGCTCCAGGCCCCTGATGCGACCACTGAGCGAGACTCCGCCCGCTGGTTTGTGCGCAGCCCCGCCCCTGCCCTGCTGACCAGTGGAGAGCGCCGCTGGGCACGTCGGTCACTGATTGGCGGTACTGAGACGCTCGGGGTGGAGTCAGAGCGTGGCGGCGGCTGCGGAGGCAGTGGCGCGGGAGGTTTGGAGAGCACTGGGCAAGTAGTGGGCGGTAGCTGGTGTTCCCAGGTTTAGGGCCAGGTTAGGGTGCCATGGAGGACTATGAGGAGGAGCTGCATGGCGTGGAGGACGACTTCCACAGCCAGTTCGCGGCGGAGCTCGAGGTGCTAGCCGAGCTGGAAGGTGGGTGCGGGCCCGCGGCGCGCGCCGGGTTGTGAAGACTTTCTTTCTTTCTTTGTTTTTTTTTTTGCGGCACCGGGGCTCGAACTCACAACTACCAGTCAGGTGTTTAAGCCATTGAGCCAAACTCCCGGCCCTAGTTTTTTGAGGCAGGGTGGCACTATGTAGCTCAGACCGGCCTTGCTCTCACGTTGTAGCCCAAGCCGGCCTTGAACTCACAACTCTCCTCCTACCTCAACCTCCTGAGTTCTTGGATTAAAGGCGTGCGTCACCACGCCCGGCTGTAAAGACTTTCAACCCCGCGGACAGAGTTTGGCTTCTGTTCTGGGCATCTGCTGTGAACCGCTTTCTCTGCAGGGACGCCATTCCTGCCGCCCTCCGGGGCCCCACCACCTGCCGCGGCCGGATCCTGGCCAACGTTCGAGGTGGCCATCGCTGGAGGGGACGTCGCCACTCGTCCCTGTCCCCCTGGTTCTCCAGGCAGCAATCGCGGCAGAAAGCGGCAAGTGGATGCCGCTGCCCCCAACAAGGAGCCCCTGCCCCACAGTAATTCCACAGGCTGCTCCTGTTCAAGGTGGGGTGTGATGGGAAGGGACCTTCTTTCCGATCTCTCTGTTGTGTCTCTTCAGCCCCTAAGATCAAGCGGTCCAAGCTGGAAGCAGTCAAGAGACTGAACTTTGGGCCAGAGATCGAAGAGCTGCAGTTTCCTGAGTCTCCACCAAGGGCCATAACCCCCCCATTGAGTCCTGAGGTCCCCAACGAGCTGTGGGATTCTGGGTGTGTGGCTTAGGGCACCCCTTTCCCCCACCTGTCCAGGAGGCATTTGGAAGGATTCTGTTTCCTGGATGAGGTCTTGAGACTGGGGGCATGTGGTAGGGTCTGGTGGGCTGAGGTGGCGGGGAGGGTTCAGGTACTTTATCCTAGTGTGACAGGAAATGTAAATCCCTGAGACCTAGCCCTGTTCTTTCCCAGACCTCTGGATTCTACTGCAGATGCAGGTCTCACACAGGCCTTGCGTGGCACTCACAATCCTGTCCTGAGGCGGCCCCCTGTCTTGGAGGATTACATCAATGTGACCTCCACAGGTGGTGACCGAGCCTTTCTGGTGCTCCGTCCTGACTCCACAGGCAATGGAGTGCAGGTGGGTACTGCATAACTACAAGTGTGGGGCTGGCAATGGCCATTGTATGGGATGGGCAGGTTGATTCTGCTCAGGAAAGGGTCTGGACTTCATGTCTACTGCAAGCCTCTCGGCAGCTCATAAGCAGCTTTTGCCTGTTGGTTTGCTGGAAATGGGGATGTCCATGCAGCCCAGGAGCAGGAAAGCAGAGCTGCTGGGGGAGGGACAGTTTTAGCAGGCCCAGCCTTCCAATCCCACCCTACCAGTAGGCTCCTGTCCACTTTCTTTTCTGCTTCTTTTCTCTACCTTTTAAAGTTGCCTCCCTTAGACTTGCTTCCTGTGATTGCTTCCTTCCCTGTTGTCCGTGGTCATCCGGTTCCATGTGTCTCACCCATGTAGCTCCTGAGGGCAAAGGTTTTGGGTGATACAGTCTAGGAAGGGGTCGAGAGGTGACTGCTGCCTTCCCCAACCAGATCCCTCTTTCGGATGTCAAGTGGCGAGGCCCTGGCCAACTAGACCTGCTGGGTGTCTCCTTTGCTTCCTTGAAGGAGCAGGTTGATAATGAGGTGAGGTGTTCAAAGTTTGCTGGCAAGTATGGGAAGTAGGGGGAATGGCATTGGAGCTCTCCTGACCTGTCCTATTCTGTTGGCACAGCGCCGGCAGCGGCTGATACAGGAAGCCCAGCAGCTCTCAGACACTCTGCATAGGTACTTGGTGGGCCTTCCTGGTTCTGGGACTAACCCTTGTGGGGTATTTGTGGCCACGGTCTCTGTGAGGGGTGAACATCTGGCTGTGTTGACTCAGGACACACTACTCTTTAGCCTCAGGTCTGAAGAGGAGGAACC